>RCNN01000311.1:0-32900 GCA_003667245.1 Heterostelium multicystogenum
TAGTAAAAGTTAGTTGCACAGACAGCGGTAGCAAACTTCATAAGAGATAGCACCAGCAAAGCAGCTAGTGAGCACATTATCTATCTATCTATCTATCTACAGTGACAGCAGAAAGATTGCATACCGGTTTCATCTAAAAATAAGCAGAAGAGAAAAACAAAGCACAAAATATAAATATATTTATATTATAATACAACCCCTTTTGTTTTGTTTTTATTTTTTAAAACAAAAATAGTTGTTGCTAATTAAATTTAGATTTATCTAACTAACGGACGGCAGTAATAATCAATATAATTATTATATATATATTAGTTATATATATAGTTGTTAAGTAGTTATATATGAAAACGATGAGCCACCATCTGCAGCAGCCCCAAACACAGCCTCCACCTCATATACATCAGGGTGTAGGCGGGCCACCTCAACACAGCAACAACAGCCACAGGACTAATCCAAATATACAGAACAATGGTGGGCTAGCTGGCCCTGCCAATTTCAATGCTGGACAACCACCTATGCATCATATTCACCCATTTTCATCACATATGCATATGCAATATCAGTATCAGCAACTACATCATCAACAACAACAGCACCCAATGCACAAGCTCAAGCACACGCACAGGCTGTTCAAATTCACCATCAGCAACAACAACAACAATGCACATGCACAAGCACATGCACAACAGCAACAACAGCAACAGCAACAGCAACAGCAACAGCAACAGCAACAGCAACAGCAACAGCAACAGCAACAACAGCAGCAACAAACAGCAGCAAGCAACAACAGCAACAACAACAGCAACAACAACAGCAACAACAACAGCAACAACAGCAGCAACAAACAGCAACAACAGCAGCAACAACAACAACAGCAGCAACAACAGCAACAACAGCAACAAACAGCAACAGGCCCAAGCCCAAGCTCAAGCGCATGCACATGCACAGGCACAACAATCACATGCACAAGCACAGCAGCAAGTGCATGCACACAGCACAAGCACAACATCATCAACAAGTTCAATCACAGGCACAACAAGCACATATACAACAACAACAAGCTCAAGCTCAAGCTCAAGCTCAAGCAGCACAACAAAATCAGCAACAATCACAATCACAACAACACAGCAGCAGCAACATCAATCTCAAACAAGCCAAACTCAAGCCTCACAACAACAACAATCAACGACTCCAGCAGGCTCTCCTATGCCCCAAACACATACAATGGATGAGATTGTAGCAAAGCTTGCAGAGTTTGCAAAGTTTCATTTAAAACGCCCCAAGCGATAATTCGTTATCTTTTTGGGAGAATTTTGTAGATATATTCTTTATGCGTGGTGGTTATTTCAGACATACGCTGAATCCCAACCCATTTCATCAAACTTCAGTAATACCACTTACACAGCCACCCTACAACAACAAGAAAGGAAGTCGGACTTATGGTAAATATCTCTGAGGAAGTCCAATAATATTTAATATAATTATTAACACCTTTTATTCACCACAGAGATACCATATACATTAATTCCTAAATATTTTCAAGGTAGCATATGACTCTGGTGTAAAATCATTTTCATTTACATTCGAAGATTCACAGTTAGAGTTTATTCAGAATGGCCTGATAAAATCTCCAGTCAAAGAGGATGCGTGTTTTAATCATATTCGAAAATGCACAAGTACACATTGATGGCACACTCTCTGTCTACTTCACACCAGATCTCAAAATCATATCATTCCACTTTGAGTCCCTTGGATTTCAAGAGCTTATCCCTAAACCACTGCTTGATAGATTCTTTTTGGAATATAGCAAGCAGCCACAAAATAGTCCACAACAATCACACAATGCTTTGAAATCCCTTGAGAAACATTTAACATCACCCAGTAAATTCTATGGGAATCCCGCCACTCATCATGACTTTACTATGAGATTACAGACGTCGTCAACCAGATCTGTACAAAATATAAAAGTTTAAAGTCTCCTAAAGGTACGTTTCATATATCTTCAAGCTGTGAACTTATACTAACTATACTTTAACCTATAGAATATATCGAACAATCACCACAGCCACAATCACAACAGACACAATCACAAACACAACACAACCCCAACCACAAGGCACAAGCACCACAGTCACAGCAACAACAACCTCAACAAATACCAAACAAAAAATAATAAGCAATCTTTTACAGCCCCAACTTTGACGAGTCAAAAATCATTCCAAGAATCAAGTAATAGCAAATCAAATGGAGCCAACATAAATACTGAAACAAATAATAACAGTACGACAAATAAATCTGGCTCTAGCAGTAGCAGTAGTGCAGCTACTGTAAAGACAGAGAAGGTATATAAGTTCCAATCTGCATCACTAATGAAAAGATCTAAAGGAACAACAACCTATAGCCGGAAAGAAGAAGGACAGTATATAATAAGGAGTTCGATAATGATAAGCATATGCAAAAATCACAAAAGACAAATGAACACAGTGATAAAAGTACAGAGAACGGAAAGGAGTCGGTTGAAGGGGGTTATACTTCTCCCTCAGTTGCAGTGGAAGGTAGAGCCAAAGCCAAAAGGAGAAAAACATCATTCAGCTTCATCACTTTCAAGCAGCTCGCCTGGAACACCAGCGACACCAGTTTCTACACCACCCATCACCTCTAACACCAACACTCCCAACACATCAAACTCACCACTTGCAGCCAGCACAGGTAATCCTTCAACTTTAAACAATCAGGCTCAATTCCCCAGCCTCCATTGTCTTCATCTATGGCAAATGTTGTCCCACCTAACCAACACCAGCATTATCAACTTTCAAATAGTGCACCTGCTATACCAAATGGTTCATATCAAAATCACCCTGGACGTCCTCCCACAGGATCGATGCCATCACCAGTACAATCACCGAATCCCATGTATCAAAACTTCGTACCCCAACCAGCTGTTGGAAATGTATTCCAACCACAACCGCCTAATCAAACACAGATGCCTCATCAATTTATGATGCCAGCTCCATACCACTACAACTCCCAGTTTCCACCACAAACCAATCCCCGTGCGCAAAATGGACAACCACCTTCTCCGTCACAAATGCAATATTCTTCACAACCACCATCAGCTCAATTCGCAAACCAACAACCTTTTCATATGATGTATAATTACCACACACAACCACCAGTTTCACCGGCGGCATTTAATCAGCCACCTTCACCAACCAATCTAGCAAATCCAACAAATACAAACAAAACTAATAATGCATCACCAACACACCCAATTTGCTCAGCCCACTCCACCCACTCCTTCCAAGTCGAAATCATCAAAATCTAACAATAGTGGTAATAATAGTAATAGTAATAATAACAATAGTCAACCACCGTCATCACAATTTAATCCCAATGGAAATCCTTCTACTCAACCACCTTCAACACCACCAACTCAAATTATCAATTCAAATTCTGTTCAGACACAACACCCGGAGGAGCAACAGCATTTATCAGTTTCACAACCACCACAACCACATCAGACACAACAAAAGCCTGACGAACTGTACAACCCAATTCCAGAAATGGAAGAAAGTCCTTTTGGTGAATATCTTCAAACAAAGTGGCATTGAATTATTTGATGCTGAATCATTATAAAAAATATTATTAAAAATAAATAATATTATTATTATTTAAAGATCAATTGATTAAGCATTTATAGTTTACTGGTGGCGCAATACAAAATGGTAATTTATTAAAAGCTCCTCTGATCCTGTCAATTCCTTGATCAGTCTTACAAATTTTGAGCAGTCGTTTGTGTAAGGCAGACACAATTTCTTTTCAAGAGCTTCATCCAACCATTCTATATCTCCAGTTTCCAAAAACAAAATTGGGTCAACCAGTCGATTGTACTGTTGGACTGCAATTTCAAAGTCAGATTTCTGTCGGTTCATTATAAGCTGTACCATTGTCTGATCTCTATCGAAATAGCTGTGGAAGCCAGCTTCATAAATCCTGGAAAAAGTTTTGAATTGCCCATTTAAAATTAAAGGGGAAGAGTTGTCTATTGGACATTTCATAATAAGTAAGGAAAAGTTCGACATTGGTAGTGTTTTTGAAGAATTTGTAAAAATGGAAAATGTGTTTGTTGATGTACATAGGCGAAAGATTCATGGTCTTCACGTTTGACAAGTTCATGGCAAACATTAGGATCGACTTGAACTTTTCCTTTGTTAAAGAGAAATTGGAGGATATCAAGGGTATCTGTTGGAGTCACTGATTTAAGTATAAAAGGATAAGGTCGGTATTTCTGGTATTTCAGAACCATTTCCAAATTGCCATATTTAACCAAGTTATTGAATAGGTGGGCACCATCACCAATAACTAGAAGTTTCGTGTCTATGATGTACTCCAGTAGTAAACAATTTTGGAATTTAATTAACTCTACAATGACTTCTTTAATGTTCGGTGACTCTGTATAGTATGCAATCAGTGAAAAATGGTAGTAGGGAAGCTGGTCAGTTTTCAGCTTAAATGGATTCACCTCTCTGTGGGCAAGAATGCATTCAATATCTGGATGAAATGTGTATCCATTCTCCGATATTGAGAAAAGGTATCTCAATATATCTATATGGTTCCAGGTCACTTTGGTATAGTCACACTTTGCTAACTGGTTAATATATTTCTGTATGTACTTGAGCTTGACCTCACCAGCAATCTTTTCCTTGATAAATTCAACGTCTGTGAAGTACTTCAATAAATCATATTTATTATAGGATGGCAGGTGTCGGAATTGTTGATGAATGATGTTGAACAGCTTGCTATTTCCAGTCTTGATGGTTTCCTCCAACAATAGATCCAGGTGTCGAACAGTCGGACCATATCTCTCAATGATAAATTCTACCATTTCCACATTGTCCTTTGCAACGCAGATCATCAGAAGTTTGGATAGGACTCCCTCGTTTTTCAACAAATATCTAACATTTCTGACACAAACTCGCTTCAACAGTGGTAAATTGTTGAATTTGACGCATTCTTCCAAAAGTGTTGATATATCTAGTACATCTGGATAAAGATCAATGACCATATCCAGTATTTGCTCATCTTTGACTTTCTGTGCCAATAGTCTAAGGGAATTTCTTTCTTCTTTCCAGTCCAAGAGATATATTGAATCGGAAGTGTACTTATACAATCTAAGTTTTTTCTCTAAACAACTCCAAATAGTTATTTCGGAGTATTCTTTCTACTGATTGAACTTGATCAAACTTGAAGCAATTGAAATGAAAGGCACAGTCGATTGAGGTATATTTAATATTGACTTGCTTTATCTTATAATAAATCTTTTTAACCAGCAATTTATTTTTAATAATCTGTATAAATAAAGTATATAAGGTGGTAGAATTGGAGGTATAATGATTGATTGTTTGATTATCCATTTGGTTTAAGTAAGATTGATAGATAAAATATATATATATATATTTATAAGTAAATTGAGGTACTCTGATCAAAAAATATAAATCTATTTTTAATGAAATGAAATGCAAGTTTAGTTTAATTAAAAATATTGGGGTTCATTTATTTTACAACGGTCCAAATGATCAATATAATCAGACCTGGTTATAATTGGGGGGTATATTTGCACGATTTTTTGAAAATTAAGGTTTTCATTATAACCCTTATTTTTACACACTTATGCCAAATACACTTTGCATATTTATGTCCAAGCTATTGAGAGTTCGTTGTGACTCTCACCAATATCTGTTAAATGTTATCCAAGAGGATTTTAAATTAATTTATCTCTGCAGTTCGAACCACCATTACATGTAATCGCGTCTTGTTCAACTGATTCCATGCCAGTCATACTGTCAAACTAAAATAAACAACGCTATGGAAGTCGTCTAAAGTTAGAGGAGACCACTTCCATTGTTTTGTTTATTTTAGTCGTAGATTTCAGCTGGTATTTCTATTTCATTCTCTTGGCAATAATCCTCGAGAAATTTAAATACTTCGGTGTGTTGGTTATTCTTGGCCTCTTGGAGGGCTTCAAAGGTAAAGCCTTCAGTCCGATTAGCAAGGAGGAATTTGATGACATCTAGATGACCTTCATAGGCGGCATCATCAATAGCTGCCGTGGTGCATCCTTCAGTACGATTCTCGTGAAGCCACTTGATTACATCAAGGTGGCCGTAGTATGCTGCATCGTCAATAGCCAATGTTGTGCAGCCTTCAGTGCGGTTCTCATGGAGCCACTTGATAATGTCGAGGTGACCCGAGAATGCTGCATTGTCCATGGCAGAGACAGTGCATCCTTCGGTACGATTCTCATGCAGCCACACCAAAATGTCCTTATTGCCTAAGAAAGCAGCTTGATCCATTGCAAGAACCGAACATTGTCCGATGCCATTGTAGTGAAGCCACTTCAATACTTCCAGATTATTGGTCTCTGCTGCAATATTAAGAAGCATTAGAGATTCATTTTCAAATACTGTTTGATCTTTGTTGACTTGTTTCAAGTATTCCAAAACTCTGATGTGACCCTCGCGTACTGCCGATATATACATTGTGCTCGAGTTCCTATTACCATACCCATTCTTGTCCAACCATTCAATCATGTCTATTCTATCTACTTTTGCTGCAATGTCAAAGGCTGTTACTGTTTGGCCAAATCTACTCAGTCTTTTAGTCTTTGGTGCCAGATATTGAAGCACCTCCATGTTGTGTGAGCTCGGTGAATATGTAAGTGCAGTTTCATAGTCCCATATAAGCATATATTCATCTTCAGGGTAGCAACTCTCAAGATACTTGATAATGTCCATATTCCCAACACATACAGCATGGTAAAGCATATCAAAAGATTGCTTGGTTTTCAACATTATGCTTTTATCGATCTGCAACTCATCAATGACATACTTGATGATATCTAATCGATTGATATAAATAGCAGAGCTAATGATCCTTGTGTATATTTGCTTGCTGAGTGATTCACTTCCAATGCTCGATATGTAATGCTTCAGTAGATCAAGATATCCATTTCCAGCCAATACAGCAGGTTCCGTCAGGAGTTGACACCACTTGTATTTCCTAGTTGAATTATATTTGAATGTTGTCCTATAGTTATAAACTTCATTAAAGATTAACCTATTTAATACAGTATTTTTGAGTACACTGTTAAAAAGTTGTTTATTCATCTTCAGATGGAGATGAATCTATTTTCCTGTTATGTTTTTTTGATCAAAATATGAAAAAACGACTTCAAACTGATTGTGCTCTTTGCATAGAATTTTTTGCGGAACAATATTTGCATCTGAATTAGTAGTTGTTGGATTACTGTAGAATGAAAAACAAAGGAAAATGATTCTTTGGTTTGTTTCTTTCTTAAAGTTAATTTGGGGAAGTTGGTTTATTTTGAAAAGTAGTAATGATTTGTCTACTTGTGCATTGGGTAGTATTAATGGAGTTTTACATTTGTTTCTTGTCTCTGGTTGCCTTTTGACGTTTTCCAATATCCAATTCTCTCTTTCTCAAACGAATGCTCTTTGGTGTAATTTCGATGAGCTCGTCATCCTTGACGCAAGCAATAGCTTCTTCGAGCTTCAAAACTTTTGGTGGGGACAAACGGATACCTTCTTCCTTTACGGTGGTACGCATGTTTGTAAGATGCTTGGTCTTGACTGGATTGACGTCAAGATCGTTGAGTTTGCTGTTTTCACCGATGATCATACCGGCGTAAACTGGGACGGCTGGTCCTACAAAGAGTATACCACGGTCCTCGAGACCTGACAAGGCAAAGGCTGAGGTAACTCCCTCGGACATTGAGATGAGTGCTCCCTTTTCCATGTTGGCCATTGGACCCTTGTGTGGGACGTATGAGTGGAACAAATGGTTGAATACACCAGTACCCTTGGTGTCATTGATCAACTCTGAACGAAGACCAATCAAACCTCTCGATGGCACCAAGAAGCAGAGTCTAGCCTTACCCATAGATTGCTTCATTTCGATCAAATCTCCCTTACGCTTGGAGAGCTTCTCAATGACGACACCAGAGTATTCAGCATCGACATCGATAATTACTTCTTCTTGTGGCTCCATTGTTTGTCCAGTTTCTGGATCCTTCTTGAAGACGACACGTGGCTGTGAAACGGCAATTTCGAAACCTTCACGACGCATATTCTCAAGAAGAATACCAAGTTGCAACTCACCACGACCCTTAACTTCGAAGGCACCTTCACCTTGGAATTGGACTTGCATTGATACGTTGCTCTCTAATTCCTTCATCAAACGTTGCTTAATCTTGAGAGAGGTGAGTTGGGTACCCTCCTTTCCTGCGAATGGACTGTTGTTGACTTCGAAAAACATTGAAAGTACTGGTGGATCGATTGGTTGTGCGTAGATTGGTTCGGTAACGGTTGGATCACCGATAGTGTTGGTGACGGTAGCAGTTGGGAAACCGGCAATACCAATAATATCACCAGCTTCACCTTCTTCGAGGACCAAACGCTCAACACCACGTCTGGCGAAAATCTTTGTGACCTTTCCTTCTTCGATAACATGTCCAGTGTTTTGACATGACTCTGAGTGGAGTACCAACCTTAACTTTACCGCTGTATACCTTACCGGTGACAATTCTACCAACGAATGGATCTGATTCCAAATTAGTTACCAACATTGAGAATGGCTTGTCAACCTCAACCTTTGGATGCTTGACGTAGTCGACGATTGTGTCCAAGAGTGGGAGAATACCCTTTTGATCGTCGTTTCTGTTCTTGACTGCCCAACCTTGACGAGCAGAGGCATAGAGAGTTGGATAGTTGAGTTGGTCGTCGTTGGCACCAAGAGTGGCAAAGAGATCGAAAATCTCACTCTCGACTTCGTCGACACGGATGGTGGAACGATCCATCTTGTTGATAACAACGATTGGACGCAAACCGGCTTGGAGGGCCTTGGACAATACGAATTTAGTTTGTGCCATTGGACCCTCAGTAGCATCGACAAGAAGTACGACACCGTCGACCATAGACAAGACACGCTCTACTTCACCACCGAAATCACCGTGACCTGGTGTATCGACGATGTTCAACTTGTGGTTGTTATATGAAAGACTGGTGCACTTGGCCATAATGGTAATACCACGCTCCTTTTCGAGAGCATTGCTGTCCATGACACGCTCGGTTTGGGAATCCTTCAAGGTTCCCGATTGACGGAGAAGCTGGTCGACCAATGAAGTTTTACCGTGATCGACATGTGCAATGATGGCAACATTTCTGATCTTCTCGATGGAGCTGTAAGATCTCTGTTGTTGTCCAAAGTATAAACTCATAGTCTCCTCAGTGGATCTTCCAAACAAGCTAGTTGAGTTCATTCTACGACAGTTCAATCTGACACGAATTGTTGTTGAGTTGTTGGCTGCTGATCTTAGCTTGTCCATTGATATTGTTGGAGAGTACCGATGAAAATGATCTGGCACCATTGAAAACAACTGGGTTGGAAGTGGCGGAGCTGGTGTAACCAACACACTTCTTTGACAATGATCTAACGAGGTTATTCATATTTCGCTTCAACAACTTTATATAAATATATCTTGAAATATAAATATATAAGTATATGATTGGGGGTGTGTGTGTGTGTGTGAAGGCTGTAGTGAGTTATAACTTTCGTTACTTTGATCACCACAATGACATAATGTTCGTCGGTAACTGCAAAAAAACAAAAAAAAATATGTGAAAAAAACGACAAAATAATATTTTAAAAATCATTTTTTATTGAAGCGAAATTTGATTTGTTTGATTAAAATTAGATCAAATTGAATATTGCTTGTTTTAGTTGCCATTTTGTGCACGTTGTTGGAGATAGTTGTTGATTACTGGGATCGACTCGAAACTATTCTTGGCAAGATTAAGGGCTGGATATTGGTTGACTTGATTACCAAATCCTTTGAAAAGAAGGAAGTCGACGACGTAAAATACATTTACATCAGCCCATGTAAGCTTGTTACCAACAATGTATTTTCCTTCGTTGATGGAGTTTCTATTTTCAATCAAAAGTCTTTCCCATGCATTCAACAATCTTGGCAAAGTCTCATTTTTAAATCTGTCCTTCTTGGCATCGGTGTCTGAGTGGAAGATTGGCAAGACAAAGTCAATTGCAGCCTGAGACACTGACAATATCTTGGCTCTTTCAATTGGAGTGTCACCAGCCAATCCATACTTTCCGGCTAGATAGCTCTCAATGGCCAAAGACTGTGCCAATTGGATATCTTCATCCTCATAATATGGTAAAGTACCATAGGTAGTCTTGGCTCTAATCTCTGGAGTCAAGGCACTATTATAACGTACTAAAAAATTTCCAATATTTTAGTATACCATATATAAATACTCTTGAAATTCTAAAGACTTCATACCATCATTAAACTTGACACCAGCAAGAGTCAACAAAAGACGAGTACCTTCACCTCTACCTCTTGAATTAAACTAAAAGTGATATTACTATAAATCAGTTTCAACAGCAAATAACATATTTCTTGTTGATAATAACTTACATAGTATAAAGTTGGAATCTTGGCAGCTTGCATTATTTTATGATTTGAATACAAATACAGATAAATAGATTATTATCAATAAATATTAGTTTAAATTTTATTTGTTGGGATTTGATTTTGATTTGTTATGTTTGTTGATTATTCCATGGTTTAGATGTCTATTTATATTTAGCTTACAATTGGCTTTACCATTTCGGTTTAAAACATCTAATATGAACCATGTAAGCTTACATGAGAGATTATATTGAATTTAATTGAAATTTCATTGATAGATAGCTTCTTTTCAGACCGTTTAATGAAATTGAAATGTAAATTGATTCCACACTCGGAATACTATCGATAGGAATACTTTTAAATAGGACACCTAATTTATTTCAATCAAACACTGGCAATGACTCAGAACAAAAAAAATTACACATCATTTAAAAATAGATATTTAGTTGTTAATTTCACCATTAACACCATTTTTTTGATTCCATGATGCTTCATTTTTTTTTGCACCATTCTATTTTAATCTATCCTAATCATAATTATGAAAATCAATCTAAATTTGTTGTTTTTTAATAATAGATTCATTAATCATTTTTAACTAACTATCAAAAAAAGTTAACTTGAACGCTGAAGGCTTGTTAAAATATTGATCACAATAATGATAAACTTCAATGCACCCATCTAGTATTTATGCCTCACACCACAAGAAATCAAATTAAAAAGATTCTTTTAAACCAAGAATCTGTATCTGCTATTATTAATTCAATGTCTTTTGAGGTTTATATATACTTGTCAAATGAAAGAGTACTTTGTTTTTACCTTTAAATTTTATTTGTTTAATCATCCTGATATTCCGATATTAGGTTTTTATCTATCTAACATTCTAGATTCTTGCTATCCGATGGAAAATCCACAATTGCTTTATAATATGATTCAGTGATATGTGTCAAGAATACCTTCAACTGAGGAAGTATGATTTATCAATCTTATGAACTTTTAGAATACTTAAAGGCAGTAAAAACAAGAAGCAGGAAAAAAACAATTAAACAAACATATTGAGAACCTTTCAGACGATAATAATTTATTATACAACAGTTTGCTTGGAAATTCTATCTATTCCCAAGAAAATTTCACAGCTCGATATGTACTGATTAATTAAATCAAGGTTTCAAATACTACTCTAAGAGCTTTTTGACTTTTTTGGGTTGAGCACTAATCATCTTTTCTTTTTTTTTCCTATCTTTAGGTTTTAATACTGTCTTTATGGCACCATTCATCACACAGTCAATAAGATGATCATTAACCATACCAACTGTTTGCATGAAAGCATAGCAGATAGTTGTTCCTGTGAATTTGAATCCAAAGAGTTTCAAAGCTTCGGACATCTTGTCAGACTCCTCTGATTTGGTGGCCATCGTCGACAAAGATGTCCGTTTGTTATTAATTGGGTATTTCCAACAAAGTTCCAAAGAAAATCTGAAAATGAAGTTTTTAACTTCTCCTCAAGCGCCAAAACCATCTTTGCATTATGTACAATTGCCGCCAACTTGCCACGATTCCTTATTAGTTGTTCATTTTGCATTAGCACATTTATATCATCATCGGAATACTTTGCAATGCTTTCAATATTAAATTGTTTGAAAGCATCTCTATAAAACTGTCTTCTCTTGAAAACAATATTCCAAGACAGGCCACACTGAGTAACACCCAGAGACAGCATTTCAAACAATCTCTCCCTTTTTATCCAAACCAAAAAAAATTTATTAATTAAACCTTTATTATTAATATTTTAATAAAGATTATTTACCTGTCTCTTTGTGGAACTCCCCATTCATTGTCGTGGTATTCTAGATAAACTGGATCTTTAATAATCCATCCACATCGTTTTACAGCAATATTATTATTTTCAACTGCAGACATCATCAAAAATTTTTAATTTAATATAAACTATTAGATTAAATAAAAATAAAATTGAAAGGTTATATATATTTAGTAACTAAGTGATCAATTGATTTCCAGGAAAAAAAGATAGAATCAAAGAAGTTGCTTCTTTATTTTGGGGTTATTTAAAATGTTGCTAATTTTATTTATTTAGCTTTTGCTTTTTTTTTGAGTTTTATTTGCTGTTTTTGATGATTTGGTTTGCGTACTTTTTCTTTTTTTGACTTTTGATGTTTCTGTATCTCCATCTTCTTCGTCTGCGGTCTCATCATTGTGAACAACTGGAATTTCAGCCAAAGTATTGCTCTTTGCAGCTGAATAACAAATACAATCTGTTATATGATCATTCACCAATCCACAAGCTTGCATGAATGCATAGCAGATCGTCGAACCTACAAACTTGAATCCTCTTTTCTTGAGCTCTGCAGACATCCTGTCTGACTCTTCGGTCATTGGAGGCACACTGGAGATATTTTCAAAACTATTATAATATTTTTTTAGAAGTTGGTTTATTTGGAGAGAATGACCATATGAAATCAACGAGGTTCTCACCACTCTTCTCCATTTCTTGTACTTTTTTGGCATTATTTATGATTGCTTCAAGCTTGCTACGATTTCGGATGACTCCAGGGTTTGTCATGAGCTTGGTTATATCATCGCCTGTCATTGCTGCAACCTTGTCGACGTCAAAGTCATGGAAAGCAGCTTTGTAAGTTGCGCGTTTCTTGAGAATTGTAATCCAACTTAGTCCAGCCTGCTGTCCTTCCAAGCATATCATTTCAAAAAGATGTCTCCTATCTTTGTTTGGCCAACCCCACTCTCTATCGTGGTACTCTATATACAAAGGGTCACTGTTTACCCATGAACATCTGACCAATTTTGTAACTGTTTTAGCAACAGACATTGTTTTTTGCTAAATAAATGTAAACACGTTTCAAAAGATAAAATTCCAACCATATTTATTATAACTTTTTTTGGGAGCTACTGTTGTTTTTTTCCAAAAATCAGAGTTTAATCATAATGAGTTTACATTTTTGTAAAGGAAACTCGAGAACAGAATTTGGTTCTGCAGCTCACTGGCGAACTTTTTCAAAATGGTGGACTTCAATTTCTCAAGAAATTACCATCAATTATTATTTGTGCTCAAAAAAAAGAACATGGAACCAAAAAATAAGATTTGCCAGTGTGGTTTAATTTTATATGAATTCGATCTCGATCTCAAAAACAAAAATAAAAAAGAACAAAACCTTTTCATACCTCAAAAAATAGTGTAAATTGAACAGTACAGTATTGATATTATTTAGTACAGTTTATTAAAGTTAGTTCCACATAAAAAAAGAGGATATGGTTGATGTTGATGATGGTTGAAATATTAAGTAAGGCTGGGAGTATGACCACGGTAAATGAACAAGGAGTTCTTTATACCAAAAAGTAATAATAGATATGAGGTGTGATTGTTTGTTTGTTTGGAGTATGTATATGAATGAACACTGTCGATTTTGGCGACTAAATATAATAATATGATATGATTGTTTGTTGGTTTTTAATAAAATGAAAACATCTATCCCTTATTGGAGGAGACATCTTGCCTTCTTTTTCTTCTTCATAAAAAGTACTGATTTGATGGCTTCATCAAATACTTGTTTGAGATTCTGTGATGTCTTGGCAGAACATTCCATGTACTTGACTGCCTTAATCTTCTTTGCTAGTTCATTACCCTGTGATGATGGATGTTAGTTTATATTTCTTTCCAAGTAAACTGATTCTTTACATACTTGTTCAATTGAAATTGGTCTTTGACCTTGAGATTCGAGCTTTTCAATGATAGCTCTGTCATCACGTGTATCCAACTTGGTACCAACCAAAATCTTTGGAACATCTGGACAAAAATGATGAACTTCTGGGAACCACTGTAATAAATTGAAAAGATGATAAGTGTATATTCAACTTAAATACTGTGAAAAAATAGGTTACCTTTGACAAAACATTTTCAAATGATACTGGATTGGTGATGGAGAAGCATATTAGAAATACATTAGCGTTGGCATAACTGAGTGGTCTAAGTTTATCGTATTCTTCCTGACCAGCAGTATCCCATAAACCTAATTCGATATTTCTTTCACCTGCAGTGAGATTAACTACATAATTATCAAATACCTGTTGTTTTGTGAAATAAATAAGTAAATGATCATTCACACCATAACAATGACTTCTGTGTTAACCAAAACTGCCACCCCTACTACTACTAATACTACTAAACTATAACCCTGCTGTTGTAGATTCTAAACATTTGATTTGTTGATACTACTATCTTTTATTATCTTTATTGTCGTTATTGTTTAGTTGTTATCGTTATGTCTAGAGTACTAAAGTAGTGCATATGGTTTTAGTTAAAAAAGAGATACTATTTTGATACATACAGTTGGAATATAATCTTCTGGGAAACGATTGTTGGCGTATGAGATGAGTAGACAAGTTTTACCTACAGCACCATCACCTATAACTACAAGCTTGATAACCTCTGGTGAAGACATCTTTAATTTGCAATTCTATAAATAATCGATAAACTAACTTAACTAGACGAACTTTTGATTGAATGAAAGGTTGTGTTAATGAATGAAAATGTTTACAGAGTTTAGAAGTTGGTAAGCAACAGCAACAAAATAATAAATACTCTATAAATGTTATGATAAAACCTATTATTTGAATTCAAAAAAGAGAACAAAACAAAACAAAAAACAAAACAAAAAAGCAAAACCAAAAAAAAAAAATAAAATTAAAAAAAGAAAAAACAAAAAAATAAAAAAAAATCGAAATGGAATTATAATATTAAAATCTAAGTGTTGAGCAATTCCAATTAATATATAATTAGTTTATCTTATCTTTGAAACTAACTATACTTTTTATTACTATGATTGTTTGAGTACAATTACTGATTGTTGTTTATTGAGATAGAAATTAAGAAAAGATAAATTTTAAAATACAATCAATTAATGAATATTATTAGATGAAAGCAAATATGTAGTTATATGTTATATATATAGATGTGATTGTAATCTAAACGACTACTTCTTTATCATTATTTTGAAATGTACCTATTGCTCTTTTACTACTTTGTTTTGGTCGCCACTGTTGTATTACATAAATAAAATAAAAACAAATGATTTTTATTTATTAAATTTTATATTTGATATTTGTTTTGTTTGTTGTTTGTACATTAAATTGGTGTTTTTGCTCTAATAATAATAATAATAATAATAATAATAATAATAATAATAATAATAATAATAATAATAATAATAATAACGACAGCATAGTAGGATAGTTATGATATTCATTTAATAATATATTATTAAAAATACAATTGTTAATTATTTTTTTTTTTGAACTGATAATATTTTGTTAATTTAATTAATTCTCTTTAGATTAAATTAATAATTATCGAAACAAAATATACTTAATTGTATTCATATTTATAATTGAGAAATAACTAATGATGGCTGTTTTGAATATCATGTACATAATTGACTTGTATTTCTAATTACTTGGTTTTGTTTTATAATTTAAACATTTCATTTATTGAAAACAAACATAATATAACAACAAACAACAACACAAATAAGTAATAAATGTAAAAAGCTAACTAATAGTAGTTTATAGGATGAAACATACTTGTTCTTGATTAAAATATTAGATTATTATATTATTAATAATATTGTTGTTGCTTTAAAAAAAAAAGTAAAGTGACAGCTATTTCTGTTTCAATGTAATATCGCACTAATTAAAAGGAAGCAGTAATTTGGGCTGCAATGGCATTAATTAAAAAGCTAGATCTTTGGAAGTTTTTGAAATGGTACAATTTTTTTTTGATTTTCAAATAAATTTTAGATTTTTGTTAAAAAAACCAACCTTTAAACTTAGTTTTGTTGTTGCGAAAAACAGAGTCATGTTTGTGTGTGTGTGACAAGAAGGACTGATTGTGTTCAACCTTATCACTAACAACCTTTCACTTTCGGTAGTGTGAGGTCATATCTAACATTCTACAACAGCTTCAAAACAATTAAACAGGTTAACTAAGCAAGCAACCTTCTCCAGGAATTTACAACAAGAGAACATAGAAAGTGTAGAGTAATAAAATAAATAATACATACCTTTGTTTTTTTAAAATACAACAGTAAAATTTTTAGATATTTAATTTTATTATTAAAGGTTTCTCTTGATTTTGATTTATTGATTGATTGAATGAATGTCAATCTAATCCTAATTGCTATAATAATTTATATGATAGTGAAAAGTTTTTTCAAAACAGGTTGTTGTGTTTATGTATGTTAAAGGTGGAGTGAAGTTGGCTGTAGGTGCAGAAAGATGCTCTTTCTATGTTGTCTCCAAATTTTCCAATTTCAAACTTTCATTTTTTGTGAAATTATTTTTATGAATTTGGTATTATAATAAAAAACTATTAATAAATCTCTTTTATATTTACATATAATAATAATAATAAATAAATTATTTAAAAGATCTTTAATTTAATTTAGATACCATCGGTATTTCTAATCTCTATTTCATTGCTGATGTATAAGATGTCATATTTAATAATAAATACATTATATCTTTATAGTTTTAAAAAGATTCATTTCAAAAATTATAATGAATCAATATGAGAATTTAAATGGAAAGGACCAACTTCCACATTTACATGTTGCCACGGCAAAAATGATTGATTGATTTGTTTATTTAGAAATAATATATATATATCTGTAAAGATACAATAGTATATAGATCTTAAGATTGACAAAAGAATAGGATGATTACCTTCAATACTTTGATTAAAAACAAGGTGATCTTTCAAATCATTATGGATTTCATTCCAAAGATTGCAATTGATTTGGGTGTTAATTCATATAAGTATCCTAATATATTGTCGGTGGAGTATATGCTGGAGAATGAGCAAGCCAATCTCTTTTTAGATAAGATCTCAAATGATCGAGGTGACCACCGATATCTGATATATACAGAAAAGGCACTGAAGCTCATTGCCAAACTAAAGTCACCGCTTGCTATCAAATTTCTAATGGAGCGAGAGCCACATCTGTTTGTTAATGGATCTGTGATCTTTGATGGCTGCTGCAAGAATGGAGCTTATGACCAAGTCGTTGAGCTTCATCATGTCGCTAAAAGTGGTGCACTGGATATTCCGATTTCACAACATGCTATGGATAGCGCGGCTGCAGGTGGACATATCGAGGTTTTGGAGTTTCTCCGTGCGAATAGAACAGAGGGGTGCAGCATAGATGCATTCCGAAGAGCAGCCAAGAATGGACATGTCAATGTGATGCAGTGGCTGATTTCCAACCAATATTTTGAAATTGATAGATTGCTTGCCACAATAGACGAAGTGAATGCTATCTCTTTCATGAAAATGTTATTTAAAGAGAAGCAAGCCAATACTCTCGACACTAAGATCTTGGAGCGATTGTTTGTGATGCTGCCCAACTATCCCCTCCTTGTAGTCAGAAGCAAATGTCTTGATATGGTGAAGATGATATTTGGTGAGACAACTTTGTCCAAGTTGTTTAGCGATGAACTCATATACTGGGCATTTGTTGAAGCATCCTATTTATTGGACAAAGGACATCAGATTCAAGATTGGATGTGGGAAACATATAGATCGAGATTGGTTGGTTATAATATCATCGTGTATATATTTCGAAGTCGGAATGATAGATTATTTGATGAAGTGATCTCATACTTTAAGCAAACCCAGCCCGATTTCAAAGATCCTAATGTTACTCAAAATTGGTATCAGTTGATGACAAAGGCTGCTATAGACAATCGGTTGGAGTTGGTCCAGTTTCTAACAGAAAAAGAGGTGGAGCCAAATGAAATGGAAGGTCCATCCACTTTTATTGATATGGTGGTTCAACACAATCACTATGAAATGGTGAATTGGTTGATTAACAATAGAACAGAGGGCTTTACTAATATGGCCCTCAATAGTTGTAGCTCGTTAAAGATTGGAATATTATTGCTTGATAACCTTAATAGATCGTTATCAACACCGATACGTATATCCACAGTTAAGACAGTCGAGATATTGCAGCTCTATTCTCATAGAGGAATGTTTCCCAATGGTATTCCCAATAACATAATTGAGACCATTTTCAACAATGGAGAGCTTGATAAAATCCAGTATCTTGCAAGTAATGGTGAAGTGTTTTGCACCGCGTCTTTTGGATATGGCAGCAGGAAGAGGTCATCTCAATGTTGTGCAGTGGCTACACTTCAACACAAAGTTCAAATTCACACAGAATGCAATGGATCAAGCTGCTAATTATAATCATTTGGAAGTACTAAAGTTTCTTCATTACAATAGAACCGAGGGATGCACAGTCTCGGCAGTGGATTGCGCTTCAAAGAATGGAAATATTGAGGTTGTCGATTTTTTGCTGACCAATAGAACAGAAGGGTTTTCAAGTTTGGCGTATAGCCATTACTTTGTATACCCATCTATATTGATGAGGATGCATCAATTCAATCCGGACATGGATTTTACACAGACGAGCGCACTGGACAGAGCAGCATCCATTGGTAATCTTGAAGTGATTACCTATTTGGACAAACAAACCAATTGCAAATGCACAGTCAATGCAATAGACAGTGCAGCATCATTCGGTTTCCTGAAGGTGGTGGAATATCTTTTGGTAAATCGAACAGAGGGATTCACAGAGAAAGCACTGAGTGAATCAAAGCTCATGGGATATCAACATATTTTCAAACTACTCTCACATAGTTCCAATGCTCATCTCCTCAGAAAATTTTGACTATATTAATTAATATTATTATTTTATTATAATATTCTAATATTCTAATATTCTAACATTAATATTAAAAACTAATCAATTGCCAAAGTATACTTTGTCCTTATTCTCAAAAGGAAGTAATCGTATTATTTGATTCACATGTGATATATTTGGGAGAGTAACACAGATGTAAAACATGCAAAATGGTTGGCTGGTATTTTGGCAGGCGCTCATTGTATCCATGCAATCTTGTAATTAATCAAATATTTAATAAAGGACGATTGGAATGTGCGACCATCCATCTCGTCTATTTCAAAGAGAAAAAAAGCAACCATATACCAATCAAAACTCTATATATAGATATCATGATGGTATTACGACATCATTATTGAATGATTATGTATAAAGCCAGGTGCTATCTCTCAACAACAAGGTGGCGCACATGTGGAGAGAAATTAATTTTAATGGAATCGTCTGTCTGGGGAATCATATGGAATTTTAATTACAGGAGGGATCCCTGGGTTATTTTTAACAACAATGTTGGTTGCAACAAACAAAATCACAACATTTTTATTGAATTTGAAAAATTCAACATTAGGAAATCCAAACAGATTTTCGAGATGAACACTCCCAATTTCGGAAAAAACATTCATTTTCGAAGACATCTAAAAATCACACATCATTGGGACATGTTTTTCCTTCGCTCACACAATCTCCATTTGGTGAACAATTTTTGAAAGCAGTATGGTTTGTGGTTGGATTTCTGGGATGCTCATTGGCTAAACAGTAGTCCATCTTGAGCAGACATTCAAGATGATGTTTTTGTGTTGTGTCTTGTATTGAGTCGTGTTATTTAATATATAGATAAATAGATAATAATTAAAAAATATTAAATTTACTTTATTTAAATATTTTAATTTAAATATTATTTTCTTTAAAAAACAAAAAATAATTTATATGTAGAGCTGTGGAGGGTCAATACTCAAATATAAAAGTAGGATGTGTTAGATCCTATCAATCCTTTTTATCAACTTCTTAAAAGTAATTCTAGTAATAATACCCTCTTAACATTATTTATAACATCTGTAATATGTATGTACCAACCTTGGCTATTAATTATTAAAATATAATTATTGTTGGTTGTTTATTTATTTATTTAATAAATATTTTAGAAACCATTATTGTTTATTTTTCTAAAATATTATTATTATATTGAATAGACAAGCAATAATTCATAAATTTCTTTAAATTTCTAAATTGACTAATCTTGAATTTCTTATTTTATTTTTAAAACTCGCAAACCTATGAAATTAGTATCTTGTTAAAAATTTAGTTAAAATAAATTATCATCTATATTTATCTTTTATTTCTATTAAATTAATATTATATAAAAGATATTATTAGTTGTTAGATTTTGTATTTTTAGAAATTCAACTCTTTAAACCGCCAAGTTTCAACAGTAACAATTCACAATAATAGTAATTACATTAATAACGATAGCAATTTAGAATTAGGTTTTTTAGAGTATGACATATTAAAAGTATGTAAAATTAATATTATGTATTTTAATATTCTGTACTATGAACTTCTTAAGTTCATCCTTGAATATATCGAATCACATTTCTCAATTAGATATTTTATCTATCTACTTTCATAGCCATTCTACATAGTTAAGTTCATTTTTTTTTTAATATATATTTTACACTTAACCATCTCCGACAAACAAGAAGTAGATTTATTATTATAGTTGTTATTTTTATCTTACAACTTTTAATGATAGTTATTTAAAATATCTTCTAATAACAACAACGATACATTTATAATGTATATATTTATATGTTCCCCATTTCGATTCAATATTTTCAAAACACATCCTATCACCTTTGTGAGGAACCATTGGAGTAATCAACAAGATTCTTATATTTTTAAAAAGAAAAACAAGACCACCAGAATATTGTTTTTGCGTAATAGAAATAATTAAACATTTCTTGTTGTTACTGGATGATTTATGGGGTACATCTTCCTAGTTTAAATCACATCAATACAGTGCATGACAAATTCGTGTGACGTGTAGTGTAGGAAAGAAGGTGTAGCATGGTAAAGTCCATCTACAGAGAGAGTATTGTCTAATGACCATTTTAGATGTTGTAGTAATCTGGATTGAGAAATTCGAGTGTTATACACGATGTATTATCAGTTATCAAAATCTAATACAAAAAACAATAGTTTAATAATAATAATGCTTTATGTTGAATACCTATTTGTTTTTAAATACACACTCTATATTCTTAAGATGTAGTTGAGGTGATTTGTATTCTATTCTTTTTGGTGTTTGTTTATGTTATTACATTGTTATGTTGTCGATCATACATTTTCCAACAACAACTACAACAAACACAAACAAGAACTCTATAGACAATGTTCAACCAACCGACATTACCAACAAACTATCCCAACCAACCCATCAACCAACCAACCATTATGTACGATTCAAAAGAAAGGAGAATTAACAACACAATAAAACAATATATGTATATCACTTTAATCTTACCACAATTTCACTTACACAAACCTATATTGATATTTTCATATTATTATGCTATGTTATGATTGGTGATCATTGATTGTTTGTTTGTATTTTTATGTAACACACTCAAGTTATCTATATATCATAGAAATGGAAAAACAAAATAATAATAATAATAATAATCTTGTATGAATTAGTTTTTAGAAGAGGGGTGAATGATTATGTTTACAGGAGGAGAAGAGTGGTTGTATGTAATATTATAGTGGTGGTTGTGTACAAGTCAATCAAAATATCAAACTTGTTATATTTTACACTTATATTGGATTGTTTGATTATATCTATACAAAATACAAGCTATACATATATTACATATATCAATTTAAATAGAGAGTGTACATATAAATCAAATATATTTTTAATTTGATTTTAAAATATCAACGATCACCACTTCTATATGATGTGTTGTTGTGTCCATTTGATCCACCTTATTTTTTCCAATTAATATAATCCTCATCATCATATTAATTTAAATATAATATCCATCATCATTATCATCATCATCTTTAATTGATATTAATATCACTTCACTCGGTCACCACCATCAAAAAAACTATCAAAAGAATATCAAAAAAAAAACACATAAGAACAATAGTGGTGGTATTGAGAAGAATAATAATAATTAGAGAATATCAAACAAAGATAATAATGATATACATCCATAAATAAATTAATTGTCTTGAAAATAGAAATAAATTTATATCCAACATCATCAAAAGTCTGGTGATTTTTAGATTTCCATTGGAAAAACACCACTATTTTTTGTGGCATTGATAATAATCATTCTATTCAGTAGTAGTCCAAAACCAAAACATCAATATTATCTATTAAATAACCAAACAAAATCTATTACAACTATTATTTTGTTTTTATAATATTAGAATAAAAAATATTTAATTAAATTTATACATCATAATACTAATAATAATAATAATAATAATAATCGAAACCATATCTATCCTTCCTCATCCTAATTGTACCTGAAAATAATATATTAATAATAGTTTAGTAATAATAAAACAATCAGATAACTTTCACATTATTAGCTACATTTCCATTTGAATCAAACAATTAACAACAGAATTAAATACTCCTAATTAAATTCAGAATTATTTAATTAAACAATAATCATAATGTTTTAAATATTATTAACAGAGAGAGTGGTTTCTATCTATCTTTTAATTCACATTAGTTTTATGTTGTTGTTGGTTTTTGTATAAAGGTTAGAGATTGATACATAGATTGGTAGATATATTCTCTAACTATTTTGTAGTTCCACGATAATTTCGTTTGTTGTTCAGTTTGTTGTGTTTTTTTAAATTCACTCTTTACACATTTGATGGATTGATTGGAAAAATATCAAATTATTTACCAATCTTATCTCTAAAAATTAATATATCATAAATCAGCAAACCACATCCAAATAAAGACAAACATCCTAACAATTGTTTTTTTGTTAATTAAATTTTTCTACTTGTTCCTTATTTTCCTTACTACTTTTTTCATCTAATCCTAAATACATCCTAACCTAAACAAACCAATCAAATCAAATCCAATCAAATATAGTAATTTATATATAATTTCATTTACATTGTTATACAATATTTAATATTTATGTTATAGTTGTATAAATATAAAGAATCATAAAGATTAACAATGTCTATTATTTCTAAAAAAAAAGAGATATGAATATAAATACTCTATCCAAAAAGAAAATAGAAAATGAAATGTATCAAAGAAATTCGAAATCAATTTTGTATGAAATCTTAAAGAACTCTAGCTTAAGGTATTTATAAATTAACAAGATGGAATTGGCAGAGATTGACGAAAGAATATTAATTTTGAACAACTAAAATAACTATAGGTCAGCATTTAGCGATTTTTTAAAATCACAATTCTGCGTAGAGAATATGTTTGTGTTGGGAGGCCATAGAGAAATATAAGAGTAAAAGTGGTGGATCCGCTCCTGAAATGTATACAATGGCAGAGGAGATTTATAAAAAAGTAACCATCTTTGAAAACCAATTGGAAAAGCAATAATACTAATATTATTTTTATACAAAAACTATAATTTCAGTTTATAAAAGATAACTCTAAATATGAAATTAATATATATAGTAAACAAAAAGACCTACTAAAGGAAAAGCTGAAAAAGACATTCATTCTCCCACAGAATATCAACAAGACAGAGACTTTTCCGAAGCGAAAAACTAAAAAAAAATATTGGGCCGATGTTATATTGCCTGCGCTGAAGAACTCCACATCCTACGGAAGTGGTTCCAACTTTTTTTCCAATATATCTTCATCGCCATCGTCGTCATCGTCATCAGCAGTGTCGTCGACATCCGGCAATAGTAATCATATTAATAGTAGTAATCATCTTAGTTTAACATCCAACAATCCAGGTAATAGTAGTTTTATATATAGTAATATCAATGGAGGCAACAGCTCCAACAATGGAAATACTTGCCAAAACAATCAACAAACGAGCACGAGCATTGTAAGTCCAAAGTTTTTTCATAGTCCCAGAGTGTCCAGGACCTCCAGCACCTCTGCCACATCGAGTACATGCTCTCCACAGCATTCACCATACACCTCACCATTTTGCTCGCCGAATCATTCACCAACATCCAACAACACAGTTGTCGCCAACGGAAAACAGTAGCACTACCAATGGAGCCAATGGAAACAATCCCCAGGAAATTGGTGGCACCATCACATACTTCTCGACCTCATCAAGCACTGCTGCCAACGGAAGCGAAGGTGTCAATGGCAATGGATACCATACCCATAGTTACTCGAGCAACGGTCTTTACAACGCTACTAACGGTAACAGAAAGAGTATGATCATAAATGGATCGTCATCATTCTCTGGTAGCACCGAGGAGTCAACGGCTGATCTCGAGGTCGACTTTGACGATCTTTTCAACGACGACACCATCGATGTAGACGAAGTTAGATTCGGAAGCCTAAACAGCACCTACCTATTCAACGATATACAAGAAGAATTGGAGCAGATGATGATAGAGAATTCTTTAGGTGAATTTTTAAAGTCAAAGATATATCTTGAGCGATCTCAAGGTAATTCTTTACCATAGATAAATTATAATAGTAATAATAATAATAACATAACAATAAGCAATAGTTATAACAACAAGCAATAATAGGCTATGTAACAACAACATGCGGATAGCAAAGAAACACCTAATATTAAATTATATAATTAATATTATTGTAGATTCATCAAGTTATAATAATAATAATAATCAATTATATTATTAAATAACATTAACCTTCATATCAATATAGCATTCGATATGATTAAGATTATTTACTTACCATCAGATAGATATTAGATATTGCATATACAAGATGTAATTTATCATTGTATATAAACTTATTACTAGATTGCAATCGTTTCAAACAAACAACACCCACAAGTTCATTCTCAACTTGTTTACATTTACTTTAAATTATATTATAAATTAATTTTTGTATAAATTTAGCAAACTGTTACACCTGTATGGCTTTATAGATATTGATTGAGTGTGTTTAGTTTATTTGTATTTTTACCGTGGGTCTTTAGATCTGTGATTTTCATTCTTTGATCCATCTTCTCATTGAATAGTTTTCGCCAGGTTTGAAAATTTGATTCCAAGTCGTCTGTTGACTTTTTTTAATTTCAGTGGCAGTGCAATTGCAGGGTTTGGTGCCAATGTTGTGCTGCCAACACTACTGGTACTGCTGGTTCCATCTAGGTCATCTTCATGACCGCTATCTTCATTGGTGGCAGTCTTCACCTTGATCTCTGGAATCATATATTTGTTGTTTTCTATATTTACATTAAAGTTGTTGTTTCTTCGATGTTAACTCCATTGTTAGCATCACTTTGGATATCACTGTCAAGCGAAATAGGATTTGGTGGTGCTGGTGAAAGGAGATATGGTCCACTACTGCTGCTTGAGCTACTGCTACTAACAGTATTATTATTATGATTGTTACTAGTAAGTGTTGGTGAAAGTGATATTGGCGAGCCTGAAATTGGTGTTATGCTTGATATTGGTGTGAGGAAAAGTGGTTGTTTGTCTTTGGAGGATTGGTGAAAATCTTTCAGTCTATCTGGTAGACTTGCCATAAAATTCTCAGAGAAACTCTCTATTTCATGATTGATATCGTGTTGCCATTGTGCAACTCGCTTACTCAGCATATCATTATCCTCTTCTTCACAAAATGGGTATCCTTTTAGGTTGGTGTCATTTGAGTTACTGCTGCTAGAAGCAGATGGTGCAGGAGATGAAGGCGGTGACTTTTGTTGTTGCTGCTTTTGTAAACTATATATATAACTGCTGTTGTTGTCGATTGGTACTTGTTCTTTCAAGAGAAGTTTTTGATGCTTATTCTTTTGTCTATAGGCAAGCGATGGATAGAAATCGGTTTGCCAATCATTGAGTTGTTTCTCTAGACTCACTACATTCTTGGCACTGCCCGACCTACTTAAGGATGCCCGATTGCCTTGAGCAGATGTGGTAGATGCCAACAGATTCGTAGGTGTTGGAGACGATGCAGTCGTAGTAAGCTCATCACTTTCTTTGTCTTTATTTTTTAGTTAGAACCAACGGTAGTGTTGGTATTGGTACATCAGGTGGAGGCGGTGAGTTTAACAGATCTAGCAGACCACCTTTTGAAGCTGAATGATGCTGATGTTGAGGTATCAGAGGTTGTACTTGATGTTGTTGAGGCATTGGTTGCTGTTGTTGAGGATGATGCTCTCCATTAGTATCATCATCTTCTTCTTCATTACTATCAATAGCTACAGGGAAATGTATGAATGAATCAAACATAATCTGACAAAAATTACATAAATAGCACAACTTTAACCATCTGCATAATTTTTATGTCAATATTAAAATTTAATTAAACATTAATTAAAAAACAACATTGAACTTCATACAATAATGTTTTATTGGCTAATTTTTAATTTACTTGTTTTTAAAAATTCAAGATTATCCCTAAATAACCAATTAAAAATAAATAATAACTTATCACAACTCTTGTTTAAAATCTTTTCAATATTTATTTATTGGCATTTTTTGATAAATTATTACTGTACCCCTACAAATTTGGATACAATTTAAATTTTTTACAATATGGTTATCTTGGCAGTTTGGTGTTTATCAATCAGATTGTAGAACAAAAGTTCAAATAACAAACTCATCTATGGTAGACATTTCAAATAATGGAAATGGAAGCTCTACAGATATATCATCGATGGAGGAGAGCTAAACCTAAAAAAAAAAGTACCAAAAGGACAAACAAAAAGATCTTTTTATGCAATTGGTCATTATAAAACTTTGACTACAAGATTAAAGCAAATATGTATGGAAAGAGATCAATTTTGGCATAATAAACTTCCTTGTGAACAACAAGATACTCTAGATAAGATTAAACTTGTTGAGAGACGAATTGACAACTTAGAAATACTTAATTCTATGGGCTTTTATACTCCAACTTCTAAGGAACAGCAACAGATTGACATTATAAAGAGAACTCTAAAATAAATAAGTTAAAGCTTGAAGAGATGTTGTATATTCACCAAAATATATAAAATAAAATCTTTCTAATTATAAATTTCACCAACATCCTTCATTGTACAAAATATGAAGAAATCAAAAATTTTCAACCATGTTCTAAGTTTCAAGGAACTTTAAGATGATGTTAAATATCCAAATGGTAATTTTCATCACATTTTTCCTTTGTTGATTACCAGGCCGATTGGGAACGAGATGGATTTGAAAACTAATCCAGATATTTATTTTCACACACAACATCCCTTCAATACCGATAAAACCGTGGTACTGATTTTGATATTTTTTTAACTTTTTTACAAAATATCTATGAGAAATAAAATATAATTTTTAGTTTTTTAGTTTTTTTGTGAAATTGGAATCTGATAGATATGATCTCCACTTTCTTTTATAAAATCATAAATCAATTATTATTTTTGTAAATTAAATATATATAAGTTAAAAAATGTTTTGGGGTAATATATAGAAACTTGAAATAAGTTATACAACAATATATTAATACCTTTTCTAATCATAAACAAAATAGGATTGTTCAAGAGAAAATCAAAGGTAACCGCTGCTGGTAGTAAGAATTATAACTCCGTCAGAGGAGGATACTGGGTTGCATAAAAATTTTTGGATGAACCCTTTCAATAACTCTAAATTCAAATTACTATTGTAAATTTGAGTTCAAAATCAAACAGAATTTTGTAATTATAATAATAATAATAATAATATTTTATCAAATCAAATAAACTATTCGATGATGATGAGTAAATAATAAATTATTATTATAAGATATATATGGAGAAAAACAAAAATAATAATACATTTAATATCGTTCAATGATTTCTATGAGTACTGATAATATTGTTGATAGATAGGTTGATAGTGATGATGTTTCGACTCTATTTTTTCAAGTCTTCTTTTTAAGAAATAGTACTTCTTGATGAAGATTGTAAGTCCAAAGAGCAGAAGGAGAGTAACCACTCCCAAAGATCCTGTTAAAACCAAAATAATGGTAAAACTCTCTTTGGAAGAGAATTTCTCTTTTTTCGTCTGGTTGGTCTGGTGCTATGGTTCCATTTGTAGATGCTCCATTATCTTCTAACAGAACCTTTCCTAATGGTTTGGTTTCTAATTTAAGTTGAAGGAATGCTGGATTCTCTCTTTCCATAATTACATTAACATGTACTCTTCTTCCAACTGGGACAAATAGTTGGTTGGTAATTGTTTTGAATCCAGGTGCAGAAAATGTAATATTATAGTAACCAGTATCAATGATTCGATAAAAGTCACCAAAACTTTGGGAAAGACTTGATTGGATGATTTACTCCTGAGATTTTCTATTGTGGCCCTCAATAGGTCTGCCATTGGTTTCTTTTACTGTTCCATAGAATCCCATCTTCAATGGAATTTCTAAAAAACGACAACAAAGCATCTTTGTTATCGATCCAGAATTGAGGGAACTCCGATGAATCAGGAATCTTATTATTGGAAACTTCGATTGTAATTTCCATGTCATCAGTATTATCGTAGTTCCAATCTTGCATACCACCATTGAGAACATACCACTCAGCTCCATTTGTAATACCAGTTCTAAACTCTCGAGAATAATGCATTGTTTTGTGATTCATTGAAATAGACAAGAGCTATTTTTTTGAATGTTTTGTCATCTGGAGATGCACTGTATTCACCCATTCCAAATAAACTGTTTCTTCTCTCATAGAAATCATATGGATAGTTTACAACCTCTGCACCACCATGCAAATTAGCACTCAAAATAAAATCTATTTTGCATTGTCCACTTCATGATTGCCAGTGTTTCAGGTTGTAAAGGAGTCACTTCCTCTGGATAAATAGAGTATGAATTTGGGAAATTTCTATTTAAATCTATAAGAAATACATTAATATTTCTTATTCAAAGTTAATTTTAAATATTTACCAATATTATGAAAATTTCCTCTTTGTCTTCTTTCATATCCATCAGGGTTCATGGAGGGAATGATTGATATTTTGGTATTATCAATTAGGTTCTTAATTGCTGGATTGGTATCATAATTACTTAATAGATGGTCTATCAAGTAGATCAGTAGATGTCGACCAACTATCTCATCACCATGCATATTTCCAATTAATTTAATTTGAGGTTTCATTTTCATCTTGGTATGGGTTTGAAGTTATATCAATACCCCAGAGCTCTCTTCCTTCGTGTGATCTACCAATGGAGAAAAGTTTGGAAATGTTTTCGATATTTAGTTTGAAGATCTACCAAAAAATTGGTTAGGTCAATGTAATTGTATTCCTTATTTACAACCACCAAACCACTCTCTGATTTTCTCTCTATGATTTGTAGGGCTTCTTTTTTATATTCCGGTAGTTTCTTTGGAGTAATGGAATTTGGAAAACTTTCTTTCAATCTCATTTGCCATTGCATTTCCCATATAGATATCCAATTGATTTGCATCTTTTTTTCTGTGATCTACAATCATACGATGCTGATTGTCATATATAAATTTCAATAGATTAAGATCTCCATTATGAGTGATTGTAAATAGTTGCACATTGTCCAACGATTGTAATTTTCCATTCACAAGAAAACTACCACTTTGCCAAAAGATACAAAATATAAGAATAGAATAAATAATTAGATATTTCATTTATAAAAAATAAGTAATAAATAAATATAAATTGCCAACAAGTTGATTCTTAGATATTTTATACTTGCAACATAAAATATTATTTGTATTTATACCAAATTATTAATAACTTCATCATGATGAGTTCCAGGGTGTTTTTTGTGGTTAGTTGTAGCGGGTGTGTTTGGAATCTATCCTTGAAATTTAAAGATTATCGAAAAGTATTGCATTGTGTGTTGGTGTTCGCCTTAATAATAGTATTATTTAGCATCAAAAATAATTTAAACAAATACACATTTTAATTCAAACAATTTAGATAAAATTACAATAAATCTTCTTTTTATATATATTGCTTTGATTGTTTTGATTATTTCTTATTGTTGTATTTGTTGTTGTTGTTTGTTGTTGTTGTTGTTGTTGTTGTTGTTGTTGTTGTTGTTGTTGCGATGCTAATGTTGTTTGCTTGGTTGATTGATTGCTTACTTGTTTTGTCTATACTATATTTATGTTTGGTTAATTATCATGTTGGGGATAGATAATCTTACTTTCGTTTAGGTTTAGAATAATACAATATTTGTTGATGATGAATATGTTTAATATGTAGTTTGGTCGGCTAGATTTATAATTTTCCAGTTATAACTTGCCAGATCTTATCTAGCTTAGCAACGAAACCTGTATCTCTTGACTCTTCAAGTCCTCTATATACTTTCTTCTACGCATAACCGATACGAATTCATCTTTGGAAAGATCACCATTCTTGTCTGCATCGAAAATAGCGTAGATAGTGTCAACGACCTCGGTGGATGGGTCGAATTGGCAAATAACCTTTGAAATGTAAATTTGAATTCGTGCTTGGTGAATGGTTGGTTGATTCCTTTGTAGAGATCGATAGAGAGTCCAACATCTTCAATCTTGTTCAAGAGATTGTTGAATCCGACAAACTGGTCGAATGTGATACCCTTGTTGGTGGCACTGACAGTCGATGGCAATGATTCGATTGACTTCAGGTAGTTGTTACGCATCGACACGTTGGCATATATGAAATCAAGAGGGCAAGTCTCGTTGTGAGATCTGTCCAGTGCTCTTTGGATCGTAGAGGTGGAAACTTCCAACTGGAGAATGTCACGACGTACCTATTCAACAATGACTTGAACTTCTCTAGTGACAATGAGTTGTCACCATGCTTTCCAAAGAGATAGTCCAACCCAACCCTGTGAGAGAAGCGACTTTTGGCTGGAGCCAGTTGACTGTTTGGCAAAGGCCGATTGTTCTTGAGGATTCTGAAGATCTTGGTAAATTCGTTGACATCGATCGAGTTGTCGTGGTTGACGTCGTCGAAAATCTTGAAAGCAATATCGACACTCTTCTCAGGGATCGACAACAATGTAGAGAAGAACATAAAATTCACCGAATGAAATCAATCCATCTCCATCAATATCTGCAATCTTGAATGAAAGTGGTACATCCTTGATTTCCAAGGATTTGCCTCTGGTGGATCCTGGTCCGGATGCTCTGAATTGGTGTGGCAAGATTGCACGTACAAAAATCATCTAAAGTCATAAAGTGTTCACCTGATTTGATTTGATTTGATTGGTAAAAGTCAATATTAATATTTTAGTCGCTACTATAGGATCCAAACCAGCGGTGTGGTATGGTCGGTATGCTCGTTCATTTCATACCATTTCTTGTGATGGATGCGAATGCTTGGAATATCTTTTCTGGTGTGCTGAATTCACGAATTACGATTCTGGTAGTTGTTAATAATCTTCTCACGCCAATTTGGTTCGTGGGCAGCAGTCTCATCAGCTGCAAGAATAACCGATGAAAATGTGGCAAACAGTAGCGCAACCCAAACCCAAACCGATCCATTTCCACTTTGTCTGGCTGTTCTCAAATGATTGATGGTTTTGTCTTTGTTGTTGTTGTGATGAAGAATATAATCTAATAGAATTAGAAGAAGAAGGAGATGAGATTCTCAAAGATTGAGACAATCTCTTTGATGATTGTAAAATTAATCTATTTGTAAAACATTGTAGAAATCTATATTATTCTATCTATCTATATAATTAGATGAAAACTAAAACTAAATTAAAATTTATCAAAAATAAGATCTTTTGGATTCAAAAAAACAAAAACAAAAATAATTAGAGTCTTTTTCACTGATTTGAGTAGCAATCACAAAAAAATGATCATCAAACAAGGTTTTTTTTAGGAACTAAAAAAACCAAATCAAAAAAATAAAACTGGTTCGACTGGTATCATATTGTTTAGTTGTGATAAAGAATAAAACAAGGCTACCTTGACTGTTTGAATTATGAAATTTATTATTATGATAACATATATATATTTTTAATAAAGTTTGAGAAACTGAGGCCAATAAAATTATTATTATTACTGTTATTATTATTATTATTATTATTGATTATTTTTACTATTGTTGTTGTTTTGTTGATTTCTAACAAACTCATTATTAATATAATTTGAAATTTTGGGAGACGTTGGTTATTGGATTGGTGGGGTTTGGTAAGTAATGAATGACTGATGAAGATTTGTTTAGTTGGCGAGTGAGTGAGTGAGCGAAATAAAAATAAAAACACTTGTTTGTTGAAAAGGGGTAGTTTGGATTGGCGATGTGAAGGCAAATGATAGCTATAGATTAAAATTAACTCTATTATAATCCATCTTTCCACATTTCTTTTTTCGATTGGAAAGTTAGTTGAGTTTGACTGCTGGATAATGTGTGCTGTTGATGCTTGGTTGATGTACTGATTATATTTTGGTTGGTTGTATGCTTTTTTGTATTTTCTTTTTTTAATATTTCTTTCTTTATTTCCCTTAAAGTGTATATACTATCTTGTAAGTGATAAC
>RCNN01000312.1:0-19881 GCA_003667245.1 Heterostelium multicystogenum
TGCGGCTTGAGCTTGGCGAGGGTAGAAAAATCGCCGGTATCGGCTACTACAGTGGTGAATTCTTGAGTTGTTCCAGCTTGGAAGTCATGGGGCGTGCTCTGTCCTGTGGGTCTGATGACATTACCGAGCGCTGACAGCCGCTCAAGGGCGAACAAATGCATTCGATCGTTTGCGAGGGCAACAACCTGGAAAACAGCCGTTTGAATCACCGGCCATGCTCAATAGGAGGCCAAAACAGCCAGCAGGTTCAACCCAGCTGCCCGATGACCACCCGATCAAACGGTGGGAGCAGCCTTGCCCCATCTTCCTGACATCCCCCCCATCCAAATGTGGGAGCGGGCTTGCTCGCGAAGGGGCGTCGTGTCAGCCACCCAATAAACCCACTGACACCCATCACCGCCCTCCAAAAACTCCCCGGCCATATCCAGCAACGCCAGCGGATCACTGGCCTTATGAATATCCACCGACAACAACTGCCGAAAACTTCCGCGCCCCGGGAAAACCCGTCCCCAGCCCCAGCGCGTGGCGCGTGATGTGATGCATCGAGCCACCTGTCGCCAGGTGTTCGACAATATAAGGACGCAACTGCGCCAACGCCTCGGCACGGGTGATCACAGGTGCCGTGCTGCCAAACAGCTGCTGATCCACCTCGGCCAGCAAATACGGATTGTGATAAGCCTCGCGGCCCAGCATCACGCCATCGAAAGGTCTGCAGATGCTCCTGGCACTGTTCGAGGGTCTTGATGCCGCCGTTGAGGATGATCTCCAGTTCAGGGAAATCCTGCTTCAACTGGGCGGCAACGTCGTAGCGCAAGGGCGGGATGTCCCGATTTTCCTTCGGTGACAGCCCTTCCAGAATGGCGATTCGCGCATGCACGGTAAAACTGGTGCAGCCCGCGTCCCTTCACTTGGCCAACGAAATCACACAGCTCGGCGTAACTGTCCCCGGCCGTTGATGCCGATGCGGTGCTTAACCGTTACCGGGATCGAGACGGCGTCCTGCATTGCCTTAACGCAATCCGCCACCAACGCAGGGTGTGCCATCAGGATCGCGCCAATCATGTTGTTTTGCACCCGGTCGCTGGGGCAGCCGACGTTGAGGTTCACCTCTTCGTAGCCGGCGTCCTGGGCCATGCGGGCGCAGGCGGCCAGGTCGGCGGGACGCTACCGCCCAACTGCAGGGCGAGTGGATGCTCGGCCTCGTTATGGCGCAGGAAACGTTCGTGGTCGCCGTGGAGGATTGCGCCGGTGGTGACCATCTCGGTGTAGAGGAGGGCGTTTTTGGACAGTAGGCGCAGGAAGTACCTGCAGTGCCTGTCAGTCCAATCCATCATCGGGGCGACGGAGAAGCGGCGGGAGAGTGGAGCGGTTTGTAGGCATTGGAGATCTGAGTCAACGAGGCGAATGGTGTGCAGTTTATCAGGGAAGCATCGCGGGTGTCGGGGAGGTGTGTGATGCGCTCCTGACCATGTCGCACGTAACGTTAACGCGCGTGAAATATGCCGAGGATCAGAAGCCGGACCATTGCGTCATATATCGTGGTCTTACCCCGATATCCGTTCGCCAGGTCTCCAGACGCTACTGGGTGACCTACATCGGGATCGATATCACCGGCACGGGTTCCGGCGTGGCGCAGCTGGTGAAGCAGTTCTTCCCGAACATCACCACGTTCAGCTACTCACCCGAAGTCAAAACCCGCCTGGTGCTGAAGGCTTACGACGTCATCAAAAACGGCAGGCTGGAGTTCGATGCGGGCTGGACGGATATGGCGCAGTCATTGATGGCTATCCGCAAAACAATCACCGCCTCCGGGCGCATGTTCACTTACACGGCCGGTCGCACAGACGAACGGGCCATGCCGACCTAGCGTGGGCGCTGTTCCACGCGCTGCACAACGAACCCCTTGAAGGGCAGACCACGGCGAACACCGGATTTATGGAGTCCTACTGATGAGCAGACGTAAGCGCGGACACCCAGCTGGCCACCGCTCAGCCACCCGTTGAAGGGGATTTGCTGCCGCCTGAGTCCGGGCCGGTTGAAGCGTTCACTTTCGGTGATCCCGCTCCCGTGTTGGATAGCCGGGAGATCCTCGAACTACCTGGAGTGCTGGGCCAATGGCCGTTGGTTTGAAACACCGGATGTCCATGGACGGCCTGGCGAAAACGACCCGGGCCAGCGTGTACCTCCAGTCGGGGCTGAACTTCAAGCGCAACATGCTTGCCCGCACGTTCGTTCCCCACCGGCTGTTGAGTCGCCAAGCCTTTGAGCAGTTCGCCTGGACTGGCTCTGGTGTGGCAACTGCTACCTGGAAAAGCGCAAACAACATGCTCCGCAACACCATGGCCTGCTGCCTCCACTGGCGAAGTACATGCGCCGGGGTGTGGACATGGAGACCTATTACCAGGTGCGTGGCTGGAAGGACGAACATGAATTTGCCCCCGGTTCGATCTGCCACTTGCGCGAGGCCGATATCAACCAGGAAAATCTACGGCCTGCCGGAGTGGCTGGCAGCGCTGCAAAGCGCACTGCTCAACGAGAGCGCCACGCTGTTCCGGCGCAAGTACTACAACAACGGCAGCCATGCCGGTTTCATTCTGTACATGACCGACGCGGCGCAGAAGGAAGAGGACATCGACTCACTGCGCACCGCACTGAAGAACTCGAAAGGGCCAGGCAACTTTCGCAACCTGTTTGTGTACGCGCCGGCAGGCAAGAAAGACGGCATTCAGCTCATCCCGGTGAGCGAGGTTGCGGCCAAGGACGAATTCAGCTCGATCAAAAACATCAGCCGTGACGATCTGCTCGCGGCGTTGCGCATTCCACCGCAGTTGATGGGGCATCGTGCCGCAGAACGCGGGCGGTTTTGGGTCGTTGCGGGAGGCTGCTGAGGTTTGGGCGGTCAACGAGCTGGAGCCGTTGCAGGCGAGGCTGGGCCCAGGTCAACGAGTGCTGGGTGAAGAGGTTGTCAGGTTTCAAGGAGTTTGAGCTTCCTACGGGAGGAAAATAAGCATGGCATAGTTTCTAACGTGGGGTTGAGGTGGCATTGTTCGTTCGGAGTACCGACGAAGATAAGCCGAAAAGGTGAACAGTCAGAAATTGTTTAGCAAAACCCACGCGATGATGCAAAGGGGACTACTGCCGACAGGACGAAAATTTTAGAGGTGCTCTTAAGGTGCTATCTAAACGGCGCCAAAAGTAGCGATTCTTGAAAAGTTAAATGGTCGGAATCTTCATTCGACCATTTAATCTTCGAGTCATTGCTTTTGTTTTTGACGCTTCAATAATAGTTGTGGAATGAAATAGAACGCGGAGTAAGCAATGATCGGGAAACAATTGAAAAACAAGTAGAATGCCGGAAGAAAATAGTGCGTAGGGAATAATGTGCCTACCTAAGAATCCCCATTTTTGAGTGAGAGTTCCTAGATCGGTTTCCTGCATGTAAAAAGCATTAGATGGCAAAAAAAAATAAAAGCAGTAATTGAATTAATATTGCGGAGTATTTCGCGATAGTTCCATGGCTTTCGTATTGGTCAAGGGTCAATTATCATGGTTTTTGCGAATTTTTTATAAAGGTTAATAACGGAGAATAGTGGGCCGAAAATACTGATGTAGTTTGTGATTAGCTTGGAGTTAAATGGAGAGTTGGATGTCCAGAATCCCACAAGTCCAAGTAGTTTTTCATTAATGAAGGTGTCTAGCTCCAAATGAAAATGTGTTTCGGGACTTGTTGGTAGTAGAAATGCAATAATGAAGATTGGAATTATCGTGAGCACGATAAATGCATATGGCATTTCGATTAATTGTTTGGTTTTTTTGGTCATTTGATTTGCATTCCGGGATCGTAAATAGATGGCGCCTTGCCAAATTTCCTAGCAAGGCGCCATCGTATCAGTTAAGAACCAAGTTGTTGATTTTATCTACAGATTTAGCATTGAATAGTGACGCTATTGCAGCCATTAGAACTGCTACAACTACCACTCCAACCGCTGTGCTACTCCATACAGGAGCCGTTAAGGCGAAGATTACGGCAAGCAAGGCACCTGCACCGATGCCTAGCGCCATGGCCTCAAGCTCCAGCATTAGCGGTTTCCAAGAGCCAGTTTCAAAACCAACTGCAGCCGCTTCTCGGACGGAGTTTGCTTGAGAAATGTAGCCTACAACACCAAAACGCCTTGCCTAGGCGAGTAACATTGTCCGCAAAAGTCGCTTTGTCTAAAGCTCTGAGCGCGTCAACGACCGCTTTTGTATCTTGTGCACTCAGCCTTGTATTTGGATTGACTCTAACCTTTTCGAACGTTGTCATTGCATCATTGAAGCTTCGGATTTTACTGCCTGAGATGCTAGCCTGCATCTCGAGAAGCAATATTACTCATGTTTGCGCCATACTTTTGGGAGAATGCGTTCACCAAGATGCTGCAGCAAAATTTACAGAGTCGATGTAATTTGCTTTTTGTTTCTCTTCTCGTTCTTTTCGCTTCAGCCTCTCTTGCTCGCGCGGCCAAGTCTTTAAAGGCATTTGCCGTATCGGTTAGTTGTCGCACCGATTCTGAATGAAGAAGCGAATCATGATAGTCGGCCCAACGCTTCCCTAGATCAGTGTTTGCTTGCAACTCAACTAGTTTATGAAGAGCTTCCAGTTCTGGTTTGGACATTGGAGACTTAATGTGAGGGCTGTCACGGTTTTACTGACTTATATGGTCCGATGGCTGCTGTTTCAATCTTGATCTTGGCTTCTATTGCAGTCAGGTAGTTTTGTAGCGCTTGCGAGTGTGTTGTACCTTCTAAAGGTGGTACGGACTTCACGATATGCTCTTGCAGAAAATACGGAAGTAGCTGAATTTGAAAGTCCTTTTCAGTATCAATGACAGATAGACTATTTCCAACCCAAGACGCAGTTTGATCTAGCGCGGAGCCTGGAGCGAGTTTAGCTTGATCGATTTTTTTGGCTAGCAGCGGTAGTTGGTTCACCAAGATGGTGTTTTCTAGCGAAAATCCGCTTTAGTTCCAGGGCTGCTCTGTAAGCTGAATCAATCTCCGCAAGGGCTTCATTGAACTTTGCTGCATGCACACCTTCATAGATCTTTCGAAATGGCAGGTCAACCATCAAGAATAGTGGGTTCAATCCGTAAAGAGCATGTGCTGCGGGCACTTTGGCTTGATACTCATCGGTTTTTGATTTGATAACTTTAACAGTTGTTTCGAGATCCTTCTGAGCCGCGTTGATTGGGGAAAGTACGAGTCCACCTCGAGCCACAAATTTTTTTTTGCTCGATTTCATTTTTGACTGTTTCTGAAAGTTTGTTGAAAACTCCAGTATATTCTTCATCAATAACGATTTTCAGATACTTGTGTTCTCCTACAAAATCATCCCACATGAATGGGGTGAGTGGGTTGAGCTTACCTGAACCACTACCTTCCCCTCGACGGGGACCGTCATACAGTCCCCAAGCCACATTGCCCATATACATCGAAGTCATCGTGGGTAGGTGGCCGGTGATGGGAATTGGACCCAGTAGATATGAGCTCGGACCAGTTTTGATGTGTGGGCCTAAGTACGTTCCAGTGCTAGACATATAAATCCCTTTAATTTGTTGATAGTGACTGTTGCTGCTTGGAAGTAAGCAGTCGCACGCACTGTATGCATGTACAGTATTTATGGCAACATACAATTGATAACCATTCGTATCAAAATATTTCAACCCGATAAGCTCGCTCGCACTTGGCGCGCGCCGTCGTCCCCCCACCTCGCCTGCGGGCTAAATGGGTCGTTTTTTCTGCGACCCTGCGGACCACTCTCGGCGGTTCAGGCTGGGCGCGTGCTTGGCGTTTTGGAGGGGGTAGAAACCTGCGAAACCCTGCACTGAGGGGGGATTTCGTAGAGCGGGGTTGGAGGCTTTGCTCTTGAGGGGGAGGGGGGAGTCTCTGAAAGAGTAATTTCAGTAATCTCGCTACAGAAATGGTCTGGAGGCCACGTATTCCGTGGGTGTTGAGATTACAAAAAGGAGTAATAGAGAAGTAATAGAAAAGGTAATTTTCTATCAAGCTATTGATTTTAAAGGGTTTTATTGGTCATGAGGATTACATTAATAAAGGGTAATCAGATTACTTCAATATTACTTAAAGATTACCTTTTGCTGTAAAAATAATACCCTTTAATTTCAAATACTTGAGCGTAGAAAGCGGCCAAGATTACTTATGTTACTCTTTTTTTTTTGCCCAAAAAATTTTGAGTCTTAGCCCCACCTACGTGCATGCGCACACACGTGAATCGCTTCTGTTGATCGCGGTGATTCGTCTGGGCGATGGGAGATGCTTGGGCGCTGTATGAATAGAGCCGGGATTGGTGCGACAGGCTTTCGCTACGTGAAGGTACGTGGCGTTATGCTGGCCCTGGGGAAGCTAGTCAGTGACGAGGTCAAGGTATACGCCTGGCAGTGTGCCCAGCTATCGTGGTCTAACCTTTACTTCCCTATAACGGAAAATAGCGATGGCTCTGGATTCCGTAGCACCTTATGCGTTTAACCCCAACGAACTTTTGACGCTTGGAATTGCTGCCTATGCAGCCGTGGTTTCTACCTTCGTTCTAGGCTGGGACGCTTACAAATGGCTAGCTTCTGGAGCAAAGATCGATTTGTCCGCTTCGACTGGGATGAAGATCGTAGGTGGTTCAGTTGAAGATCCGAAAACATACGTTTCTATAACAGCGTGGAATGTCGGAGATCAACCAACCACCATCACAAACTTGGGGGGAATGTATTTTGATTCTTGGTGGCGGGCATATGTTACCCGGAGGGGGGCGTCCGAGGCTTTCATCGTCACTCAACCATCGCAAACCCAACGTATACCTTATCGCTTTGAAGTCGGAGAATCAATGGCTCGGATTAGCTGATCAGACCGAAGGCATTATGCAGCAGGCAAAGGAAGGGTATCTGTTTCTTATTCTCTACACAGCAAAAGGCGGCCGTGGGCGTAGAGTTCGTGTGAAATGTCGATAGAAAGAGGTCACTGAGTCATGAGGTTGTCGGTTGGCAACCACCCTGCGACCTAACAATGGGCACTTTTAGTTTTCAGGGACCGGCTGTAGGTGATGCAACCCGTTGCAGAACGTCCAGTCCAAAATAATCGGCAAGAAAAATCGGGAATGCGCTGAGCACGGGTAGGGGGTCATTCGGCGACCCATTTGTTAGTTGCGTTAGCGCAAGGGATACCTGATTGCTCACAGGCGCTAGAGTGTCTTTGTGAGTCGTTAGTATGTTGGCCTTTCGAAGATTAGCCTCAATCAAAATTTGCCATCCTTGTTTGTCGATTTTTTTTGCGTCTCGGTAAGCGTGGCTGCCCCGGTTTGCGGAAAGTTGTTTATAGCGCGCACCCACGCAGTCGGAAATGGCCACAGTCCTATCTAGATACTCTTCAATATCTTGAAAGTCTCGTATGGCTTCAATCATCGGGTAGCTTATGAATAACTTCCCGTGCTCCGTCTCGTTATCGAAACGACCCAGCATATTTAGCAGGTTTTCCCCGGTGAACTTTTCGTCATTTGGCTCTAGATCAAAGAAGAGATAAATTTGGCCAATTTGGTCACGCCTGAGACCTTTTATATGCTCGTCTTCATTCGTACTCGGATTTAACTCTTTAATTAGTTCAAAAAGATCCAAGTCATCGTCTGCCGAGATTTGCTCGTAGAGTTCATAAAGGTCATTTTGAAAACTCGCCAAGATTCGGTTTTCTTGTCCATGGAAAAAACGCATGCTCTAAACTTCTAAAGTAGAGTTTTTCCGCTTTTTCACCTTCAAATATGAATAGCGTCCGCTCCATTAGCTAGACAGTCCTTTGTAGATTTTCTCTAAGTTATGAGCTTTGCGAAGCTCTTTGTCTGTTAGTTCAGTTATAGGGAAGATTTCCCTGTTTAGCACGAAATAACAGTCAGGCCTTAGAAGATCGTTGCTCATGACTCCAGTGTTGTGAGTGGTCACTATAGTCTGAGCTTGAGAAGTAATTATCTTCTCAACTATAGTTGAAGCTAGAGCATGATGATAGAACGCATCAAATTCGTCTATATAGGCGAAAGTGACCTCTCCACTTTTTAAACGGAGCCACCAAAAATAGAAAATGCCTAAAGATAACGTACCTGTGGATGCGGCCGAGCCAAAACTCAAGTTTGGTTTCGCCGAAATCGAAATATATAGCTTTGTTACTATTTGCGTCGATATCAACCATTAGCGAGCATTCTATGCCAGCATCATTCAGGAATTTTTCAAAATCCTCAATTGAATCGCTTTCGATTATGCTTTGCGATAATCGCTTGACACCAATATCCTTACCTACATATTCCCCCTTGTTGTTTGCATTTAGCGAGCGAAAGAAAACCATTCCCTCAATAAATTTTAACAGGCTGAAAAAATATCTTGTTTGTTTTGGTGTCATCTAGTATTGAGTTGCTTTTAATGTATTTAAGTAGCGATATTTCAGAGTCGCCGACATCTTTCTTTAAGTGTTCCGCACCTTCCAATTCAATTTGTGCCAATGGTGAATTACGGCGATCTATGTGGAGAATGCGAAAATTATCTATCAAAAGAATTTCATAAACTAACTTCGTGCAGGATTTCTTTCCGTAGCTATATACTATTTTGGCGCCGTCAATGTGGAACTCAAAAATAAACTCCGCGATGGAGCCTTTTTTTTGCCCATTAAGATAGTTGTTTTCCAATGAGGAAAAGTAACTGGGAGAATCGACTAGGTGTAAAACTGGGTCAACACCATTGCAAGACCCAAGTTTGACTTGCCGCCGCCATTAGGGCCATAAAATCATGGCATGTCTTACAATGCCTTCATTGACCGCGTTCTCGTTAAATTCGTATTGCTGGCTAGTTAAATCGAAACGTAACCACTCTGAGAAGTTTCGGAAATTTTTCACGGAAAATTTATGTAGCATCAGGGTAACCCCGTCTGATTGATAGGGTGAGCCTACCATTCTTTCGCGCAGCCGTAAAAAAACTACGGCATGAAAGCTTCTGAGGTAGGTGCCTCCAAATGACTCGTTCTGACCGATTGCCGCCTATCGTGGAGGGGGCGTCACTGCATGGAGCAGTGTTGGTACGAAAGTGGTACGCAGGTTTCAGGTCGGCTCTGTAGGGTAATCAATACAAGGTGTGCAGGATTAGTCGTTCCAATCCATCATGGGTGCAACGCTGAAGCGACGGGACAGGGCTTGCGGGTGGCGCTATGTCTGAGGGCATTGGGATCTGGGATGGAGATTGCGAAGGGTAAGCAGTTTATCAGGAATGGGTCGGAGGGGCTGGGGTTGATCGTGCGAGATTCGATCAATATTAAGTAAATCAGTCTCCCTTTTTTCCCTTTTCCCGCTTTGGTGGAGGAGCGAGTAGAAAATCAACCGTTGGTTGGTTTTTTTCGAAAAACTCATGCCTGATATTTCGTTGGTGGAACAATCTGCTATCAATCAACCGTTCATTTTGATAAAGGTAGGAAACGCCGGATTTCTGGAAAGAGATGCATGAAAAAGGAACAGCGACCACCTCATTCAGGTCACCCTAACGCTTACGAACTCCTCGTGGCAAAGCTATTAGCCAAGCAGCGCGATTATTGAAAAAGCTAGAAGTGCAGTTTGCTCGCTTTCATAAAATGCCAGTTGATCAAAAGATGGGGTATTTGAGAGGAAATCAGTTTGCGAGTTTTTGTACTATCCGAATCAACGCGCGGTGGTGGGTTGTTGTATGGACTGAAGGGGAGGGGTGTTTCGATGAGTTGTGTGATGTCGTTGCGAAATTTTCTCCTGAACTAAAGGGGAAGGTGGGATTTGATGTTGCCAAAAAAGTAATTAAGGATGAATTTCGACAGCAGTTCATGATTAATGGTCTGAAGCTTGATAAGGAAGGTGCAGAACTATACTTGGAGGGCTGTTGTTGTTGGGGTTGAAGTCAAAATGTAAGAAAATTGTGCATAAACATTCCTTTGTGTTTTCTTTACGGGCAGCAGCCCTGATAACTTTAGTATTGGGCCGGTTACAATTTGTTAGGATGAGTATTTTTTTAGAAAATTGCCAAAAAAGCTTTAAGAAGTATGAATGGTTTGATGAGGATAGACGTGAATTAGTAAGCTCGCTGGAGGGGCGCGCGTTAGATTATTATAAAAAATTTCCGTGGATCGCTAGTGTAGAAATCAATCAGTGCGACTTTGAGATTTCGTACAAGCCAAGCAGTATTTGGATGTCAAACAGCCCTTAATGTGGTCAGGGTCATGTTCGGCGCCGCGCATACTCCGACGCCTGCGGTCTGAGCACGGCCGAGAGGGGCGCTTCAAATTTTGCAAGGATTTGGTCTGTAAACGATGAGGAGTACGAATGTGCGCTCAGCTCAAGCGCTGCTTTTCCGCATGCCCGACAAACTGGTATGACTATTTAAACAAAGATGATGGGTTGAATGTTAAAAGGTTTCTTGGTGATGTGATTGAGGTTTCTAATGGCTTTTTCCCACACACGGAGTTGAGTTCTCGACTGATCGATTCGATCAATTGGTTTGGTGATGCAGTGATGGGAGAATTCTGATGCAGCGGCAATAGTTAAATATGTAACGGCTATCGAGCGCTTGTACTTTGGTGTTCAGTGTCAGGGTATGAGGAAGAAATTTTCCAGCCGAATTCAGCGTATATTAAAAGATCTCGAGTATGAAGGTGATGGGAAGGTGTTTGAGGTGGCAAGTGATGTATATAGGTTAGATCTACTTTGGTGCATGGTGCTATCTCACCAAGTCTAGGTGAAGTGATTTTGCCCCTGAGTAAGGCTGAGGAATTGGCTAGGCGTTGCATTATAAGTGCAGTGCAAATCTATGCTCTTATTCATGAGGTTTTCCGACCTTTGAATTCTGCTGATTTTGAGCTTGGAATGCTTGAATATGAGGCTAAAGTATCGAGTGGCTTTCTTATATGGCCCGCTAAACGACACTCGGAGAGAGTTGGAAATTTTCCAGGCTGTTACTCAGGAATAAATGATCCGACAACCTTGCCGCAAATATGGGTTTCCTCAGTAATATAAAGGTAGGCGGGACAGATTTATTTGATGCCTAATAATCCAGTTTAAATTTTAAATAAATCCGTCCCGTTTATTCTTGGGTGGGAAAATGCTCGGGCAGGGGATCGACCAATAGATGCACTCGAGACGGTGCAGTATGCAAGCTGCCCTTTGTCCGCTAGCAGCGACATTTATGTCACGGGGGATCACTCGCTCGGTTTTGCTGCAGTTTTTCGCAATCAGCGGACCGAACTGGAGGATCTGTACGACGTCTTTCATGGTGGTCATGCAGGGGCAGACCATGGAGCTCTCCAATTTTCCTTGAGAAATTTCCCACGCTTTTCTCAGCTTGTCCCTCAGACCTCGCATCGCTAACCTCCTCAAACCGCTGGAAACCAGTGGCCGGATGTGGAAGTCCGTACCAGCTAAGACGCAATCGCCTATAAACACCAGCCGGCGTTTTTTACGCCTGTATCATGTGTCATGGCGGCTGTGCGCGGGGCACTTCGGTGCGCCGGGTCCTTAGCCCTGGTCTTCCACACCTGCGTACAGCTGCCACCCTCATGTGGAAGTGAGATTGGCAGTTCCTGAATAGTTAAGGAGCTTCGCCATGTACAAAGTCACACCGAATCCGCCTCATGCTTCAAACGCTGCCCCCACTGATGCCAAGCTTCAAGCTGCGGCTCAGCGTGCTATCCATCATTACTTGCCGTCATCCGATAACGACGTTCCCGCCGAGCAACCGAGCAGCAACCTATTCCGCGTCAGCCCCGACATAGACACCGAAACCCTTCTAGCCAACGCCGCCGAAAACCTGGAATCCGCCAACCAAATGGCTGCAACCCTGGCTTTCGACCTCGATGAACCCCATCGCGCCATCGTCCTGGGCATCCAGCAGCTAATCGACCTGAGTGCTCTACTCGTTGACCGAGCCTTGGAGCAAGTCGCGCCTGTAGGCAGCACGGCCACCGCCTGATGCCGAACCCTGCCGCCTTACCCAAGGCGGCAACCTGAACGCATACTGTCATCCAGCAAAGTTTCATAATTCCCTGCGCTTTTGAGGTCTAGGATCCTCCTTAAGAGAGGACCCATACGCCTCCAGTCCAAAGGGAACTTAAAAATGATCTCCAATCTCGTCAAAGTCGTGATGGTCGCAGGCACGTTGCTCTTGGCCGCTTGTTCGTCGGGTTCATCGGGCATGAGTAGCGACCTGAGCAGCGACCCTTGTTATTCAGGGGGATGCCAAGCGTTTGGCGACCACAGCCCCAGCAAGGCCGCCAAGATGAATTTTGGCGGCAACGCGCTGGGGAGCAGTTACGGGGAGTATGGTTCGGGGTTGATGCATGATGACTGACTGAGCGGGCGGGGCAGTCATTTACTCAGTGACTGACCCACCGCTTTCGCGAGCAAGCCCGCTCCCACATTGGATCGTGGGAGGGCTTTAGTGACCGCCTTTCATACGTCGGGCGATCAGGTAGATGCCCAAGCCTACCAGCGCCGTAGCCGCGCCAATGTAGCCCGTGCTGGTCCACCCATACCCCGCCGTAATCGCCATCCCACCGAACCACGGCCCCAGCGCATTCGCCAGGTTGAACGCCGCGTGGTTGGACGCCGCCGCCAGGCTCGGTGCTTCATGCGCAATGTCCATCAAGCGGATTTGCAGCGGCGCGGCCATGGCGATCATGGTGCCGACCAGGCCGATGCCCAGCAGTACGCTCCACAGCGAACTCGCGGCGAAGGTGAAGAAGATCAGCACGGCCATCGACCACACCATAATCCAGCCCACTGCGCGAAATTGCAGGCGGTCAAACAGTTTGCCGCCGGCGATGTTGCCGATGATGCCGCCTACGCCAAACGCGGCCAGACCGAAGGGGATCCACTGCGGCGACACTTTGGTCACTTCGAGCATGGTCGGCGCCAGGTAGCTGAACACGCAGAACATCCCGGCAAACCCAATAGCACCAATGGACAGCGCCATCCACACCTGTGGTTTGGTGAAAGCGCGCAGTTCTTTGCGCGGGTCGCTGCGGGGTTCGTCGTGGCGATCCGGTACGAATTGCCAGACCAGCGCGATGGTGCACAGGGCGATAGCGCTGACCAGCGCGAACGCCGAGCGCCAGCCCAGGTGTTGACCAAGGAAGGTGGCGATGGGGTTGCCGAGCAGCATGGCCAGGGTCAGGCCCATCATCACCCGCGCGACCGCGCCGGCACGTTTGTCGTTGGGCACCATGCTGGAGGCGACCACGGCGGCGATGCCGAAGTAGGCGCCGTGGGGCAGGCCGCTGATAAAGCGGAAAGCCACCAGCGAGCCGAAAGTCGGGGTAAACGCCGTGGCCAGGTTGCCCAGGGCATAAAGCCCCATCAGCAGCAGGAGCATGTGTTTGCGCAGCAACTTGGCGCCGAGGATCGCCAGCAGTGGGGCGCCGACCATCACGCCCAGCGCATAGGCGCTGATGGCGTGGCCCACTTGCGGTTCGCTGAGATTGAGGTTGTGGGCGATGTCGGGCATCAGCCCCATGATGGCGAATTCGCCGGTGCCGATCGCAAAGGCGCCCACGGCCATGGCCGCTTCCATTTTGGCGGCGCTGCGCGCGGGCAGCACGTGCCCGGGTGTTTGCTGGATAGTCATGGGTAACTCTGTTTGATGAAGTGCACGAAGGACAGCCGCCGATGCTACGCAAGCAGCGACGAAGGTGTCTAGAACAGCGTGTTGCGCGAGAGTTCCATCGGCGCAAGCAGTGCGGGGCTTTGAGATCCGTCTTATTCAACTACCCTCTCGCCACGCTTACTCTTTTGGCGATGAAGCTCAAACATTTCCTGCAACCACTCGACTCTTCTTTTTCGACGCCCAAGGCCGCGCGCAAGTTGTTGCGGCTGTTTGCCCTGGCATTGGTGCTCGGCGTGTATGTGGGTGCCTACAGCTACTTGCGTGCGGCGTTGAATGAGGAAATTTCGCTACGGCGCAGTTATATGAATGAGGCGATTTCCGATGCGCAGAGTTTTTTTGTCAGCCGCCAGACGCTGCTCAAAAGCCTCGGCCTGTCGACGGTTCGTCATGTCACGCCACCCGTGGGCAACCTCAATAATGTGCCGGCCGAAGAGTTTGCACATCACCTTGGGCGAGGCGGGCAATATCTGGAGCCTTTGGCTGACTAGGCGCCTGCTTGATTACCTGCAGGTCAACCAGGTCAACCTGATCTACGTCGCGCAGCGCGCCGAGCCGGTGGTGGAGCGCCTGTTTACCGTTGGGGCGGCCCCGGAGAATGTGCCGCAGCCGGTATTGCAGCGGTTGATGGCGGTGGACACCGGCAAGGTCTCGGTCAGCGATGAGTTGTGGCTGACTGAGCAGAGCCGCCTGGATTCACCGCTATACATCTTCACCCGCCTCGACGACCGTAGCCCCACGTCGGGTTGGCTCGGGCTGGAGGTGGACGGCCCGGACCTGATCAACGCCCTGCAGCATGAAAAAGCCGGGGACTTCATGTTGCTTGACGGCGCCGGGCAGCTGATTTTCAGCAGCACGCCTCATCAACCGTCGGCTGCGCAGGTGCTGCGCCAGTATCACGCCACGGCCAGCTTTGGTTGGGAAGGCAGCCGCTGGCTGCCGGATTCGCTTGGCCATTCGCAAGCACCTGGGTTACTCCCAGTGGCAGATCGTCTACAGCCTGGAGCTGAGTTCACTGTTGCCCAGCCTGGCCATGCCGTTGCTGCTGTGCCTGCTGTTGTGCGCAGCGGCCAGCTTGTTGATGGTGCGGTTGGTGCGGCGCATCGATCAGCGTTTGATTATCCCGGCAGCCAATCGCATCGAAGCGCTGGTGGAGAGTGAGGCATTCAGCAGTGCGGTGATTCGCATCGCGCCAGTGGCCTTGTGCGTGCTGCGCCGCAGCGACGGCGAGGTAGTGCTGGAAAACCCCCTGTCCCGGCAATGGCTGGGCAACGGCCACGAGCGCCAGCAACTGTGTCACGGCTGGATTCGCCGCGCGTTCGATGAGTCGGAACAAAGCAGCACCGACGAGCTGCAAATGGCCGACGGTCGTCACCTGTACCTGAGTTTCGCGCCAACCCGTTACCAGCGTGAGGAGGTGCTGATCTGCGCCTTCAGCGACATCACCGAACGCAAGCAGGTGGAGTTGGCCCTGCAGCAGGCGCGCACGCTGGCGGACGCGGCGAATGAGGCCAAGACCCTGTTCCTGGCAACCATGAGCCATGAAATCCGCACGCCATTGTACGGCGTGCTGGGCACCCTGGAATTGCTTGCGCGCACCGACCTTAACAGCCAGCAGCGTGGCTACCTGAATGCCATCGAGGGCTCGTCGGCGAACTTGCTGCAAATGATCTGCGATGTGCTGGACGTGTCGAAAATCGAAGCGGGACAACTGTCCCTAGAGTTCAGCACGTTCTCACCGATCGAGTTGGTGCAGGAAGTGATCCAGGGCTACGCAGGCGCCGCCCAAAGCAAGGGCCTGCAGTTGTTCGCCTGCCTCGACCCGCAGTTGCCCGACCACGTGAGCGGGGATGTCACACGCATCCGCCAGATCCTGAATAACCTGCTGAACAACGCGCTGAAATTCACCGAAAGCGGCCGGATTGTCTTGCGTCTGCGCCTGGAAAGCCGTGAAGCGAGCGCACGATGTTGCAGTGGCAGATAGTCGACACCGGCAAGGGCATCGCCGAGGAAGACCAGCGGTACCTGTTCGAGCCGTTCTTCCAGGTCAGCGGCAATGCGAATGTGGTCGCCGGCAGCGGCCTGGGCTTGTCGATCTGCAAGCGCCTGATGCACTTGATGAACGGCACCTTGCGGGTGGTCAGCGAACCGGGCCTGGGCAGCAGCTTTTCCTTCACCTTGCCGCTGGAGCAAGTCAACGACGACGACCAGGCTCCCTGGGCGCAGCCGCTGCTCGGCGAGCGGGTGTATGTGGTGTCGCCGGTGCGTGAGCTGGCGGAAAGTGTTGGCGGCTGGTTGCGTCGCTGGGCGCGCGCGCAACTCGGTGCGCCGGAGTCCGCCGAGGCCGACCCCGGCGCGGTATTGGTCGAGCTGTATCCCGGCCCGACCGAGCCCGACCAGTTGCTGCATTGGTCCGGGCCGCGGGTGATGGCCGCGGTCGACGAGCATGGCGCTTATCCCTGGCAGATCGGCCTGAACAACCTGCAGGCGCTCAACCGCGCGGTCAGCCGCGCCCAGGGCAGCGAAGAGTTGTTGTCGCCGAGGATCAGCGAGAAGCCCACCGAGTTCAGCCTCAACCTGCGCCTGCTGGTGGCCGAAGACAACCTGATCAACCAGTTGATCCTGCGCGACCAGTTGGAAGAGCTCGGCTGCAGCGTGGTGCTGGCCGGCGACGGCATTGAAGCGCTGTCATTGTGGGGTGATACCGCGTTCGACATGATTCTCACCGACGTCAACATGCCACGCATGAACGGCTATGAACTCACCGAAACAACTGCGTCGCCTGGGTTGCTCACTGCCGATCATCGGGGCCACCGCCAACGCGATGCTCGACGAAGCCGAGCGCTGCCTGAACGCTGGCATGGATCATTGCCTGGTCAAGCCGTTCACCCTGCGCGCCCTCTACCAGTGCCTGCATCGCTATCAGAGAGAGGGTGCTTTGAGCGCCTATCGCGTACTCATCGTGGAAGACCATCCTTTCCAGCATGAGTACTTGATCAACGTCTTCCAGGCCATCGGCGGGTTTGACGTCGATGTGGTCTGGGATGGCGCCACCGCGCTGCAACGCCTGGCCCGACAGCGCTACGAATCTGCTGCTCAGCGACTTGATGATGCCGGGGATGGACGGTGTGCAACTGATCCAGCACTTGGCCCGCATGCACGCGCCGCCTGCGCTGGCGCTGATGAGCGTGGCGTCGCGGCGCATGTTGGTGGGCGCCGGGCAGGTGGCCGGGAACCTCGGCCTGACCGTCGCCGGCTAATCTCCAAGCCGGTGCGCGAACGCGAGGTGCGCACCCTGCGCGATTGCCTCGACAAACTCGCCGAGCAGGCGCGCACGCCGTGTTGCCACCGGGGTGTCAGCCATGCCGGGAGAACCTTGAGCGCGCCTTGGCCAATGGTGAAATCCAGGCGTGGTTCCAGCCGAAAAAATCCCTGCATGACGGGCGCATCGTGGGCGCCGAAGCCCTGGCACGCTGGGTGCACCCGGTGGAAGGGTTATTGATGCCCGGCGCGTTTCTTGACGACATCGAGCGCCTTGACCTGGAAACCCGCTTGCTCACCTGCATTCTCGGCCAAACCCTCATCGCCCAGGCCCAGTGGGCGCAACTCGGTTACCGGCTGCCGGTGTCGATCAACCTGCCCACGCATTTGCTCGACCAGAGCGACCTGGTCGACCGCCTGCTTGCCCAGGTGCAAAGCCGCGACGCCGAACCCCGGCAAATTACCTTCGAATTGATGGAAAGCTCCACCACACGGCTGCCCAGTAACTACTACGCTGGAGCATGTCGCTTGCGCATGATGGGCTTTGGGTTGGCGCAGGATGACTTCGGCAAGGGGTTCAGTTCCTACTTCAACCTGGTGTCGACGCCGTTCAACGAGGTCAAGATCGACGGTCACTGGTGCATGGCTGTGCCGAGAACGAAAGCCTGGCGTCGGCCTTGCAAAGCATTGTCGAGCTGGGCCGCAAACTCGGGCTGACCACCATCGCCGAGGGCGCCGAGACCCAGGCGGAGCTGGCGATGTTGCGGCGTATCCGCTGCGATCAGGTGCAGGGTTTCCTGATCTCCCATGCCGTGGCGGCGGAAAAATTCAGCGCCCTGTTTAATCGAGGATGGCCCTGCGCCAGCACTTATGTGAGTGGCCAGGGTCACACAGTCAAGAAGCCCGAAGGAAGGGTCGCCCGGTCAGCCGGGCGTTATTGGCCAATGCCGGGATCAAGCATAGGCCCCATATCCTGATTCAGGCTTCTGCGGTACTGACGATGAAACATGCAAGTCTGCGCCTGGACAAGCTGGCGCAAAGCTCTCAACGCTTGAACAAAGCCCTGTTATTGCTCACGGGGCTCGCCTTGTTGCTGTCCAGCAGTTGCTATTTGGGCGGTGTCGCGGTTGCTCGACGCTGAACAGGAAAAGGTCGAGTTCCACTTCGCCGCGTGGTGGAGATCATCCATGAGCACGAGGCGTTCCTGCGCAACGTGGCCAGTGGCTACAGCCGCAGCAACGCGCCGCCGCTGCCGGCCGTGCAGTCGACCTCGGTGGTGGAGTTGCAGCACGAAGGCGGGCAGGTGGTGTTGCAGGCCAAGGGTTTGCGATGTCGCTACCCTTCACCTTGTCCCACGCCGAGACGTTCTCGGCGGATGACACGCGCCGGGCACTGGCGTTTGGCGTGCAACTGACTGACTACTACGGCGGCTACTGGGCCAGCTCGTTTTACGCCTCGCCGCAGCTGTTCGTGTTCACCCCCAATGCCGTCGCCAGCCTGGCCGTGCCCGGCGTGGGCGGCTTGCGCCAGCACCAGCCATTGTTGCGCGAGCAGTACCGCGACGTGGTGAGCCGCTTGCAGCAACTGCAACAGAGCCAAAGCCTCCTGCTGACCGACAGCCGCGTGCGCTGGATGCGTGCGCCGCCGCAGTTGTACCAGAACAGCCGCAGCGTGGTCGCGATGATCGGCCTCGACGCGCCTGCCGCCGTATTGCCGGCCAATCAGCCTCAGGGCCTGCTCACGCTGGCGGCGGTGGGTGGACACCTCGCAGGTCGACGAAATCGAGCGAGTACTGCACACTGTCGGTCTACAAACCAGTTCACCCTGATCTCGCCCCAGGGCGACGTGTTGCTCGGCAGCCTCGGCGATGAACACATGGCGCCCCTGGGCCTGAGCTTCAACAGCCAGGGTTTGCGCTTCAAGAATGCTCCAGCGAGGGTGGCGAGCACTGGACCGGCCTGTACGCCATCAGCTATCAGGATTTCCTGCGCTACGCCAAATGGCCGCTGCTGGGCCTTGGCCTGACGTTTCTGGCGGCCGTGCTGCTGGGCTGGTGGATCAACATTGGTACAAGACCCGCATCGTCAGCCCGGCGCAACGCGCGCAGGAGCGTCTGTTCGAGAGCGAGGCATTCAACCGCATCATGCTGCACAACGCCCCGGTGGGATTGTGCGTAGTGCGCCGCAGCGATCACCAGTTACTCCTGGAAAACCAGCGCGCGCTGCAATTGCAGGGCACCGCACCGCTGCTCGACGTGCTCAAGGCCAACGATGGCCCGGATACCCCGGCGAGATGTGCCTGGCGGTGGAGGGGCGGTACTTGCAGGTCGTGGTGGTGGCGGCGCGGTACGAAGGTGAGGACGTGTTCCTCTGCGGCTGCAACGACATCACCGACACGTGGACGAGGCCCAGTTACTGACCCAGGCGCCCAGGAAGCCACCGAAGCCAACGAGGCCAAAACCGTGTTCCTGGCAACCATGAGCCATGAAATCCGCACCCCGCTGTACGGCGGTGCTCGGCAACCTGGAACTGATGGCCCTGACCGACATGAGCGAGCGCCAGCGCCACTACCTGGAAATTATCCAGGGTTCGTCCACTGTTGCTGCTGTTCCAGTTTGATCAGCAACGTACTGGATGTATCGAAAATCGAATCCGGGCAAATGGCCGTGGAAGCGGCGCCGTTCAGCCCGGGCCAGTGGTGGCGGAATCGGTGTTGGCGTTCAGCGCGACCGCGCGCAAATAAAGGCTTGCAGATTCGATGCCGAGATCGACCCGCTGCTACCGCCGCAACTGCTTGGCGATGCTGGCCGCATCCGGCAGTCCTGCATAACCTGCTGGGCACGCGATCAAGTTCACCGACTCCGGCGCGTGCGTTTGCGCCTGATGGTGCAGCAACTACTTGACCGATAAAGTGACCCTGCAATGGCAGGTCA
>RCNN01000313.1:0-23753 GCA_003667245.1 Heterostelium multicystogenum
AATTATTTCCATTTATATATATATTAATTGTTTTTAATTAGCATGCTATTTGAAAATGGTGCTGTCTCAGTAAAAGAGCCATTTGATATATCAGATGAAGATGGTACTGTCACAATGGCAGTCATTGCATCACCCATTGGAAATCTTACCATACTTTTAATCAATAGAGATAATTACAAAAGGTATTTTCTTACCTGGTTACTCAGGTGATGTTGTTAAGGATCCCCTTACAAACATCACTGGTCCAGTTGGACTCAAGGTTTGTGACACAATGTTTAATTGCGTCGAAGACCAAACCCTCTTGAAAAATGTAAGATTGGTATGAACGTATTCTTGGATTCCACCAATACTGGACTCCAAGTGAAAAGATTCAGACAGAAACATCTGAACTCTCCTCGATTGTGGTATCTGACCCCTCAAAACACATCAAAATGCCCATCAATCAGACTGAAAAGAGAAAACAAAAGTCACAAGTCGAGGAGTATCTTGACTTCTATGGCCGTGCAGGTATCCAGCATATCGCCTCACCACTGACAATATTATTGAGAGCGTTGAATGTTTAGTCAAGAGAGGTGTCGAAATGATGAAACCACCAAAATATTACTACGAGGTAGTCAAGAAGAAGAATGAGAAGCTTGGCTTGGATATCAAAGAAGATTACGAGTTGCTGGAGAAATATGGAATCTTTGTTGATAACGATGAGAAAGCAGGATACCTGCTACAAGTCTTCACCAAGCCAATGCAAGATAGACCAACATTCATCATTGAAGTCATTCAAAAAGGTTGAAAACTCCATGGGATTCGGTGCAGGAAACTTTCAAATCCATTTTCGAGGCCATTGAAAATTGAACAAACCAAAAGAGGCAACAACTAATTAATTGTTTTCCCCTATCACTCCACTCAAATTAATAGTAATATTATAATATGGTCATTTAATTAAATAAATATATAAGATCTGTTGAATAATACAAAATATATTATATATGCAGGATATTACTTGGAAATAAATCAAATTTAATAACCAAACCAACAAAAAATACCAATTCAAGACATATCTATTGATTACTCAAGGAAGGAGGTTGTCCGTTTAAAGATCATACCAAATCAAGTGGTTGGTACCTCAACTGATGTTTTTTGTCCTTATCAAACATTTTTTTATTGTTTTTCAAAAAATAATCTAACTCATCAGTTTGTAAAACAAAAAAAAAAAAAACCAAATTTAATTAAAAATTAATTTTATCAAAACATACACTTCACATCATTAATTTTATTATTAATGTCTATTTTTGATTAATCATTTATAATTATTATTATTTATATTATTAATATTATTAATATTTATTAATAAAATTAAAAAAACCCAATTATAGTGCTTTTACTCAAGATTGACTTGTTTAGTCTCAATATATTTATATATACATATATACATATTAATATATTTATAGAGTGTGTAGATAAGAATGGATATTAAAAGAGAGATTATTCAGAGTCTGACGATGTAGATTTATATGGTGCAAACTATGAAAATAGTATGGCAAGTGATACTTTTCACAAAAGAATCAAAGTTGAAAATAGAGATGGTTCCATCGTTGCATCTGGAACTGATTTGTATGTGTTAATAGATATTATGGAGTCAAACACGACACCACCTCCAGCTACTTACTAATTACTTGTTAATATAATATATATAGTGAGGAAGTATTGCAACCAAGTCCAGTTGTACATTGTCGTGGATTGCCTTATAATATAGGTGAGGCAGAGATAACCTCTTTGCTTGCACCCTATGGTCGTGTAGAGTCAGGTATGTGTACTTACTTTTCTTATCACTATCATCATATATAATTATATCATTATTATCTAGCTATATCAATATTACTACTACTATATTTATATATCATATCTTATCATCCTATCATACTATTATATAAAGTCAAATAACAGTCATCATTCATTCTCTCACACAATTATCTTCTCTTCTTACCCTTACCCCAAACCATAACTAAAACAAATCAAACAAACAAAAAACATATCAATCAAACAAACATATTGTATGTTACATGCTTAACATTGATCCTTCATCAATTCAATCCTACTTCATCGTATTGCATCGTATCGCATCGCATCCCATCGCACCGCACCGCATCGCAAATGATCACGTAATCCCTTGACCCCGAATCAATCAAATCAATTCTTCAACACCAATCCAATCCAATCCGATCTGAACAATCCAATACAACTCAACCCCAATGATCTCAATCCAACTTAATTAATTGCTTCCAATCATCAAACATCCATCGCATTGTTACAAAACAAAAGTGTGCCTTTTGAGAAAAGGCCAAGCACTCATCGAAATGGATTCTCTACAATCATCCTCAGCCATCATTGCCCAATCATCCTCACCGACTCCCATTTCTCTTTACGGTCAAAAAGTTCGTTGTTGTGTTGCTTTTGTTTGTTTTACAACCATTTGAAAGATTCCCTTACTAACCCCATTCTCACCAAATTTGGTTAACTATTACTACTTACTCTATTTTACTAAAGATCCAATTTGCATATTCTAAGAGTCAGCATTTGAACCAGTCAAAGAAGAATCCAGCAACACCAGCAGGTGCCAACAACATTCTGCTGTGCTCTATCTTCACTCCACTCTATCCAATCACAACATCTACATTATATCAAATCTTTTCACCCTATGGAAGAGTATTGAGAATCGTCATCTTCCAAAAGAAAGGACTACAAGCATTCGTAGAGTATGTACAGCCAAGTGCAATGAGTTGCGTGAATTTCTAACTTATTAACTAACTGTTTACTATTATATTCAGATTTGAATCGCCATACTCTGCATGGGTAGCTAAAGATGCTCTTAATGGACAGGATATCTATACAGGAAGCTGTACTTTACAGATTGATTTTGCAAGAGTGAACAAATTGAATGTTAAGGTTAATGATGAAAAGACGACTGACTACACAATGGATTTACTGCAGCCACCTGGTGCGCCAATCGGTCTGACTGCACATGGATATCCTTTCGCTCCAACTCATATCGACCCAGCTTTTGCAAAACAATCAGCTTACCTCATGAACCCAAGTGGAGCAGCTGCTCCACACCCAAGTGCAGTTGTACAGCCACATCCTGGTTTCATGGGTTATCCTATGGAGCCAATGTCTCAATCAGTCATAATGGTACACAAGTTACCAGAGAATATCACTTCTGACCAACTTTTCAATCTCTTCTGTCTGTATGGAACTGTTTTAAAAGATCAAAATGCTCCATAACACTAAATCAGGTGCAATGGTGCAGATGGCTGATGGAATTCAAGCAGACTCTGCCATCCACTGTCTAAACTCTGCCAACATCTTTGGTCAAAAGATTCTTGTTTTCCATTCTAGACATCCATCGATTGCAGATTCAGAAAAGACCAAAGATTATTCCGAATCACCATTGAACAGATTCAAAGCAGGACTTGGTACCTATAAAAATATCTATAAGCCATCTGCCACCTTACATTTTTTGAATGTACCAATGACATTTACTGAAAAAGATTTGACTCATGTACGTATATTATGAAAATCAAACATAAATATAAGAAACTAATCACTCATTTATTCAATAGCTATTTATAAACTCAGGAGCTAGTGCACCAACCCAAGTCAAATTCTTCCCTCCTCAACCAAACAGTACAAAGTTAATGGGTTTAATTGAATTTTCAGATGTAAAGACTGCAACTGAAGCATTGATTGTAAGTTCGAGCAACCTATGAATCTAAATATCATATATACTAACATAATCTTATCCAGACTGTTAATAATTCTAAACTTGAAGGAAGCATTTTAAGATTGTCATTCACTGTAAATTCAATTCACAAAAACGATGGAAAATAGGATTCAAATGAAATACAAATCAATTTTAGGGTATTATTCTATCAATACCTGAATATTGTTACAAAAGCAATGTACATTTAATAAATCCATTGTTATTTATCCCAATTAAAAAGTAATATCAGAATGCATATACTAATAAGATCATAATATATTCTGAAGAGATATTGTTTTTTGAATTTTGATCTTAATCCAAAATTAGTGATCACATCGATTTAGAAAAATCAACTCACTGAAAAATTCAGTGAATCAAAAAGGTTGAACAAAATTAATCAAAAAAATTTTTGACAAATCAGAAAAAAATTAGATTTTAGTGAGTGGACATCAAAAATAGATTAGGAAATACCTCTTTTATAATGCATAAACCAACAACATCAGATCAATTCAATTCTGTCCAAACTTGAAATCAATTATTATTATTAACTATAAGATTGTATATAAATATCTATTCCATTCTATTTTATAATAGATTTTAGTTAATTTAAAATGTTGATTTTAATTAAAACACCAACTATTACATTCTCACTCGATGTCCAACCAGATGACTCTACAGATGTATTGTTCAATAAGGTGGCAGAGAGAACTGAGTACAAGAAGTTCCAGTTTGAATTGTTGTTTGCCGGTTCCCCACTTTCAAAAGGTACCATCTCAGGATGTGGTGTCAAGAAAGAGTCGACCGTTCATATGATAATCATCAAAGAGATGAAATTCACTGTTCGTTACAAAGATAATGAATTCCCTGTTTCAGTACCAAACAACGATGTTTGACATTGAATCACTTAAATAGGTAAGTCTGTCCTCTTATAAATTAGATCTTTGATAAGAATCTATAGTTAGTGTTCTAACCAGACCTACTTTGCCAATTGGAATTCAAATACTATAGTGCAATTAGAAATCAATTAAAGGATTCAATTGAAGAAATAAAGAATGGAAATATTTTCATTCATTCACCAGGAAATCCAACTAAATTAAGTGGATCATATCGATTGCATGAGTATTTCAATAATTATGGAGTTGTGGAAATTTCCATCGAGGCAAAGCCAGTTTATAAGCCATCTGAACCAGTCTACAGATACGAACCAAGCTCATCATCCTCGTATTACAGAGCTCCAGATGCTGTAGACTACAGAAGTAGTTACGCTCCAGCACCAGTTGTCGAGGAAGAGCAATTTGACCAAGATGCTCTGCTCAATAGTTTTGTTGAATCATCGATCTCATCTGATGTCGAAATTGTATTCTGTTTTGATACAACAGGTTCAATGGCAAGCATCATTAAGAACGTAAAGACACAAGTAGAAACCACCGTAGCAAGATTGATGAGAGATATTCCAAATATTAGAATTGGTATTATGGGAATGGGAGATTACTGTGATGGAAAACTGGTGTTGACAACATTGGATTTGACCCAAAGCACCGAGGAGTTGATTAGATTTATCAAAGCCGTGCAAGATACTTCGGGTGGTGACTCTCCAGAGGCCTATGAATACGCACTTTACAGAGCCAAGGAGTTGAGTTGGTCGCCCCATACCTCCAAAGCTTTTGTCATGATTGGTGACAGCAATCCACATCCACCTTCATTTACTAATTTGAAAATCAATTGGTTTAAGGAATGCGATGATCTCTATGAGAAAGGAATCAAAATCTATGGTGTCAAGGCGTTGGGTAACTCTGTATTCTACGATGAGATTGCTGAGCGTACAGGTGGTATCTGTATCAACTTTAAGAAATTCAACTTAATCACAGAAATGTTCTTGGCTATCTGCTATCGTGAAGCATCTAAGCAAAAGTTTAAAGAATATGAGCAGGAACTCAATAAACAAACAGCTGACAGCGATCTTAAGGAGATTCTTCAGGACCTAAACAAAGAAAACTTCACTGTTGAAAGCACTTCCAGCGATCCAACTCCCACACCAACTAGCCCAGAAACAACTACAACCACCACCACAACAACAACTACTACTACTTTGATCAACACCAACACTCCATATGTTGAAGAACCAAAGCCAGCAAGTAAAAAGATTAAAAAGCAATATGGTAAACCAACTGAAATTAAGAACAGTGAGTCTTGGTTCATGATTCACAAGGACTTTGGACAACCATTGTACTTTTTCAATCCACAGCTCGGATACTTTGAGAACCAAAGAATGATCTCCCAAAGAGAAATGTCGGCTAACCAACCAGTTAAATCCTGGCCACCAAAATATGAGATATACAAAGAGCCTATCAAGTCAACTGTCTCATATGAATCATCAAGCTACGGGTCATCTTCATCCTCTGACTATATAAAAACATCCTCCGTAACACCAACACCACCAACACCACCTCCACCTCCCGCCACAAAGGTATCGACCCCAGCAAAGATTTCCAACGCATTGGATATGTTCAACTTTGATTATCCAGTGGTCAGCCCAGCCGATTTAAAAAGCTCGATTGCACTGATTGTTGGTGATCAGCAAATTGGAAAGTCAACCTTCACCAATGCGATTTCATTCATCTGCAGATCCTACAAGAACACAATGACCTTCAAAGAAGTTCCCCTAATTAGAATAACCGATTTCCAAAATGCCGCATGCTTTATTATTTGCGTCGATCTCACTGAAAACTATTTGGAGAATCTACCCACCTACATCTCTGAGATTCGACGCAGAGAGCATGCTAAGCCTATTTTCGTGGTCGGTCTCAAGAGCGATGGAATCATCTCACCCACCATGGCAAAACCTTTTTGGAACTGAAAGCAATCTACTCGGTTCGCGATGCTTTCCCATTCTCACAATACATGAAGCACGAAGAGATCAAGTATATAGAGACTGCCATTCGTAAGAATCTCAAGGGACGACGCGAATCCAGCCGAAACTGTAATATTATGTAATATAGTCAAATAAATAAACCAATCAAATCAAATATTATTAAAGTTAGATTATAGCTTATTTCAATGTTTATTTATTGATCGTATTCCAATACATATATATTATATTATTAAGTTATTATTCTTCTGGTGACAATTTCTTTAGTTTGTTTGCAAGTTTGCTGTCTTCTCCTTTTGCTAATAACTTCTTCTTGATAACTAAGAATACAGCAACACCAATCGCAGTTGCACCAACGACACCAATGACAACACCGACTGCAACCTTCCATCCTTCATTCTTTGAATCACTCTGACCACAAGTACTCTTTGAATCTGATTTAGTATTTAAAAGCAACGAGAAGTCTAAATGAAAGTTATAATCATGTTAGAATCTATATATATATAGATTTAAATGTATATCTATGGTTATCTTACCTGGGTCAAGAATACACTCGGTAAAGAAATATGGAATGATGGTGACAAGTTCATTGTAGTCTTCTACTGGGAGTGTCTTGTATGAAATCACTCTTGGAATAGAGTCTAACAATGCTCTGTTGATAAGACGACCGTAGATGTGTGTAACCATTGGTCTCTCCTATAGTAATAATTGATACACCAGAGTCGGCGTTGCTGATAATCGCCTGGTTACTAGCAGAGTTGGAGCATTCATCCTTTGGTGTAGATAAGAAAGTTGATACCTCCAAAAAATTGAGTTGGCTATCAAACTTCCAATTATCAATCTTCAGAGAATATTTGATGGCACCGTACTTCAATGGGAAGGTCTCCATTGCAAATTCCAAATTAATAGAATCTTCTTTGGAGTTGGCATCTTCAGGCAAGTATTGAATGAATGTCATTTCAACATCTTTGACGATAGGTGAGTTGGCATTCATAATATAGACCCATTGGTTCGCTTTACTTTAGATTGGTCGATCGTATTTACAACTATGTCGTGTGTTTCACTGACAGGTTTCCATGTTACTTCGGTTAGATTGATGCTTTGGAAGATATCACCGGTTGGAGTACGCTCGCGAATTGAACCGAGAGAGAATGAATAAGAAGTACCTGACAATGTAATATTGATAAGGGGCTGGCCTGATTGCGGCTTTACACCTGAATCACCTCCATCGATCTGGGTTTGACATGATTCACCATTGTATCCTTTTATACATTGGCATTGACCATTGATGCAAGTACCTTTATTAGAGCAAGATGGGTCTGAGCAAATCTTAACGATCGAATCACTAGTTGTACCTTGAGCAAAATTTAATACTGGATCATAGTAGATGGCATTGGAGGTGATGACTCTAAAGTAGTATGGTATATCAGGGACCAAGTTGGTGTAGTTGCACTCAAATGGAGGCTGGCTGATAGAAATACAAACAGGAGTCCAGGTGATGTTATCATTTGAAAGATAGGAATTATAGAGTGTTTTACCTGGTTCACCACCTGTACTCTCCGTCCAATTGGTATATATTGAATGGTTGCTTGGGTAAACAGAAATTCTAACTCCAGTAGGACCTTAATTGGTGTTAGTATATCTATATAGTTCTGATACATTTCTAGCTAACTTACTTGGATATACATGATAGTTGATAGTTTCAACATCGATTTCACCATCATTTTCTACAGATAATTCTAACAGGTATCCTCTGTCTGTTTCAAAAGTCATTGGGTAAACAAAAGGATCATTAGTTTCATTGACAAGGGAGGAGTTAATTGATAATCTATAGAGAGATGTTACTGGAGCACCACCTGTCGAATTACATCTAACAAGCAATTGTGTTTTAGTTTGTTGAATATTTAGGTTAGAATTAATCATAGGGTATGTTGCAACATCCATGGTTGATTGTGATGTATGAATATCATTATTGGCTACAACTTTGACTGAATAAGTGGTACCACCTGACAGACCAGTAAAAGTATAAGAGTTAAGAGCACCACTGCATTTTTGAACATTGTTCAAATATACAGTATAGGAATTTGTAGCATTGAGACTTCCTCCTGTGACTTCATATTGGATGGTAAAAGACTTGATATGTTTTTCGGTAACTTTGATATAAGGTGGTGTCAACGGAAGGAATGCATAGGGCTGGAAGCTGACTAATGATGTATTGTAACCGTCATTGGATGCCATAACTGATATAGTATAAGTTCCAAAAGATGATACCGGTATTCTACAGGAGGTAACAGTAATTATTTGGCAATCAATTACAGGTTTACCATTTAGGAAAACATTATAGCTTGTATCACCTGGGAAACCTGGAATTAATGAAGATATTAATATCTTTTAAAATATTTGTAATCAATATCTACAGACCTCCAGTTGCAGCCAACCAATTGACAGTAAATGCCGAACCAATTTCGGTGATTGTAGTCAAAACTGGACTATTAACTAAGGGTAGGATTGGAAAGTATAGTTTCTAAATGGTGAAGCATATCCACTATTATTCAAAGATAATAAAAATGGTATGGTAGAACCTGGTGGAACGTCTATTTGGAATCTAAACACTTTTCCATTTGAATATGGTGCATTAGAGTCTCTTTTTACAATCAGTTCATTGTTGGAATCTCCACCAGTTACCGTGACTGAAACAAAGGCCATCCTTGTTCGTGGCTGTATATCTGCGTTTGAGATGTCCGGAAGATTAACCATTTCCAATTCCATAGGCATTATATTGGTAGTAGCATTAATTCTATAGGCAACTGCTTGCATGGTAATGATAACAGTTCCATTCTGCATGATGTAGGGTTCCAAGTTTGTTATTTGACAGGTGGGACTATCTACACAATATGCAGTAGGAGAATCTATATTTCCAAAATTATAATAGTATACTGGACCCTCTGCACAAGTAACGTTGGTAATATTTATACTCTTCCAAGAGAGCTGTCTATAGGTAGCTCCAAAGTTGGTTTGACCGTTTGGTTTCTGAGCATTTGTAATTCTATTGGCGTTGGCACTACATGCCTTTGAATAGGTAGTTGCTGAAGAGTAAGCACATTGATTGGCATTGAAAGACATTGTTACACTAGTGGCAGTCGATGAAACTACATATTGTTTCATTCTATTAACACCAGCCTCATCATTAGGACACACGGTGGGCAAAGAATAATCTACAACAGTTCTTGCATTTTTATAAAAATCATCGGTACATGAAGATGAATAAGTTTCATAGTAGGCATCCCAATAAGATAAATATACAGGTCCAAGCGATTGTACAGCTGCCATACCAGTAGTACCTTCGCAGACCCATAGTTTCGATGCGTCAAACATTAAGGTTGTATTTTTAATTCCAGAACAAATGGTACTAGAGGCATAGTAATCTCTTGAAACTAAAGTAAGACCAGATGGATTGTATTTAAAGGATGAAGATGTTCCTGAAAGGTAACACTGTCCTAGAAAATAAGAACTTAGCTTGATAATACTATCACACTGTCCATCTTTATAATTATACACAACTGCCCATTTATTGGCACCTGAAACCGATTGGAAATAGACAACTAATAGGACCAAAACTAATGTAGAACTAAAATACTTCATTTCCGAAATATTTATTACTACTCTGACTATTATTATTATAACTATATTTGATATAAATACAATAAAAATAAATACAAAATATCTGAAAGAATTGGAAAATAATGGAAATACCAAAGATTTACAATCAATAGATTTTTTTCTTCAAGGGAACTCAATGGGATATCTAAAATTACTATTGAACAATTAGAAATTATTCCACAATCCCTTTTTGTAATTATTAATTGTTTTGAAGGTTTAGTATGTCCATTCATGTCACAAGTGTCGCCTGTTGTTTGCTTTGCATCAGATTCTATTATCAACCCTCGCCCTCAGTCATTTTAAGGAAATGATTAACAAAATAATCACGTCAAACATCATATTTAACACAATTTATAAATTCGCAATTGGAATGTTTCATTGTTTTGATCATATTCTTGTGTTCAATTATGAACTCAGCCACAACTGTGAAACACAATCTGATGAATTGAACCAAATTTAATTCTCTTTTATTTTAGTGAAAGACTCATAAACTGGGAAGAGACACGAAATACACCAAATTCTCAAAAGCTCCTATTGATTTTTTGATTTATGTATTAAATATCTTTGTTTTTATTTAGGATCCAATCCCAGTCCAAGCCCACCATTGATAAAAATCAAAAAAATTTATAGGATGTCGTCATGTAGCATTGATTTTTAAGTATAAATATCTTCAAACACAATTAAAAAATATTTTTTTTTTCAACTGTGATCAGAAATAACGTTACAAATGGAGTCATTGTATTTGAATTTTGAATCAAACAAATTTCTGTTTTTTTGACAAGGTTTTTTTGTGATGTTGATTTGGTGTGTGATCGGTCTTTTTTATGATTTAAAAATTGTGAGAAAATTTGCTTTTTTATGTGTGACGTTGGAAAATTTTGGTGTAGAAAAATCCTAGCCTTTTAAAAATAGCTCATTATAAACATCTTAAAATTCCAACTGGTCTTAAATTCATAAATCACCTTTACAACTTTTGTGCCTTTTCATTTATATCTTATATCGTGGTATATATTTTAGCAAAGCTAGGAAATGAGTAGAAGTGATAGTAGCGATAGTGAAAGTACTCGTAGCGAGTCTGAAGATAATGTTAGTCTTCCACAAATTACCTTCACAGAAGAGCCAACAACCGCCACAGAGACAGATGAATATGTGAGCGACCTTGACAAATTAAACACCAATAAAAAGATCACTCTCATCCACCAAGAGCATAAATCAAAGCCCAAAACTGAACCTGTACTTAAGGGAATGTTCCGTGTCCAGCTTATTAATGATGAAGGTGTAGAGAAACCATGGTAAAGTTTTTACTCTAGCAGATTGCTATTGGACATTATTATTAAATTTCTAATTATAGGGAGGATAGATATATTGATATAACAAGAGGTGGAGTTATCATGAAAGAATCAGAAGATGACAAAATAACAAGAGGAATTCTATGTCTTTATGATATTGTATTTTGTGAACTTGCCGAGGACAAAATCACTCCTGAGACTCCATATGTCATCAAGTTAAGAACTCGTACAAGATCCACATGGCTTTTTATCTTGGATTCAGAGTCTACTATGGAGTAAGTTTTATATTTTCTTCCTTTAACAACATGTATTGATTTCTATTTAACATTTAAAGAGAATGGATGAATTTAATTAAACCTAATATGGGTAAAATGTCTGAAGACGAATGGAATGCTCCACCACCTCCACCTCCATCCAGAACCAAAGTCAAAAAGGATACTTATACTCTTAAGACCTTCTTTTATAAACCGTAGATTGTTTGGTGGAATGTGGATGATTTATCTATTTTTCCTTTGGATCATAGTTTTGGCTGTATTGTTCACACTATTATGGGTTCTCTATGTTGCACCATACAAAAACATGAAAACAGAAACCTCAATGTGTCTTGTCAAGAGTCAAGAGTATTTATTTAACCCAATTTATCACAGATATCTGTGATTACTAACCATATTTAATTTCTTATGTAGTGTCCAATATTTACTTAAAAAGAATTATAACATTGAAATGGATGTATCATACTTGGTTAATGGAACACTGATCAACAGTGTAATGAATCAAAGATGCCAAGGAAATAAATGTCCTTCCTATGCAGTAGATGAATATCCAATCAACAAAGAGAAAGAATGCTACTACGATGTTAATGACATCAAATATGTATTCTTTGATAAGCAACCCATGATGAACATGAGATATCAAATTACCTTTGGTGTTTGCGGTGGTCTCCTTGCTCCTTGGTTAATTTTTGTAGTAACAATAATGTAAGTATACAAGCATTTCATCTCTCTATTATCTCCAACTAATATATATAAAATAGTTTTGCACAAAGAAAATGGATTAAGAGAGTTGTTAGAAATGGATGTTGGTAGTAAAATAAGATTGTGGAAATCTCAAAATTGTATTTATAGTAGTCAAATAAAGACCTGAATATTCTTGAAATTACTTATATTTGAATCACCCATCATACCTTTAAAATTATCACAGCATCTGAGAGCAATACAATTATTCAGAACAACATTAATCTTTTATCTTACAAAATTTTATTTATATACTTAGTATTTGGCAGAAGAAGATTTTAATCTGTTATTCACTTCATTTGCAGCTCTAATACCACTTTCCAATGCACCTTCCATATATCCTATCCATTCAGTAGCGGTTTCAGTACCTGCCCAGTGAATTCTTCCAACTGGATCACGCAAAGCTCCACCACATCCATCAAGTGCACCTGGTCCAGCATAGGCTACGTAAGCTCCTCTAGAATATTCCTCATCTTTCCAAATCTTCTCGAGATAGTGTCTTGGTTTCAATGCCTTTGGTCCCCACCATCTGGCATAGCAGTCAAGGACAGCTTGCTTTCTTTCTTCTTGGGTCTTGGTTGCCCATTTCTTTGCTGGAAGACCTGCAATGAATCCTACAATGGCGGTCTTTTTATCGTCGTGAGAGCTGTCGTCGTAGCAGATATAGATTGGACCGAGGTCGCTCAGAGCCTCTGCAGAATATCCTTCCTTTCTCCAGAATGGTTCATCGTAGATGACAATTGTCTTGATAACTGATCCCATTGCTAAACGTTGTGTCAAATCATCACGTGCAGCTGGCATTGGTGGACGATATTCGATTCTTCCAGCCAATGCTGGTGGTACTGTAACTACTACATATTTCGAAGTGTAGGTTGCTTTTTCTGTTTTAACTTGGCAACCAGCACCATCTTGATAGATTGCTCTTACTGGAGCATTGAGAATACAATATTTCAATCCAACCTTCTCAGCCAATCTCTCTGAAATTTGTTGTGAACCACCAATCATTCTCTTCTCTTGAGCACCACCTCTAATGTCTGCCAATAAGCTATAGGATCCAGCAGTCTTGATGAAAAGCAAGAACCAAAGGAAACTTATCTCGGTAGGGTCAGCAGCTAAACAAACTCTAACGAACCAGTCAATAATATTCTTGGCATCCTTTCCTTTTACATTCTTTTCAGTCCAATGGGCAACAGTTTGATGGTCCCTGTAATATCAATAATTAATAATTAAGAAATTCAGTTGTTTTCAAGCGGGCATACCATTCAGCAGCTCTTGGATGCAGGTGTGGAGCAGCTGGATCAAGAGTATTTGCAAACTTATCGATGGTTGCAATAGTTTCTTCGAGACCTTCCAAATTTGTAATCGGTATTCAATTTGGAGATATTACCTTGGTAGTATACCTTCTTTCCATTCAATTCAAGTACGTGATTACCCTCATCGTATTGATCGAAAGTCTGGACACCAATCTCCTTGCAGATTGCTTTCAAGTGTTTATGGGTTCCACCATCCACTGACCACCAAGATCGAACCAATATCCATCTACCATCAACGATTCAGTTCTACCACCAAATCTCTAAATATACGTAATTCTTATTAATTGATTTTCCAAAATGAATACGAGATAGTTTGTTTTTACATACATTTCTAGCTTCAAGTACAAGTACAGAGTGTCCCTGCTTCTTCAAGTTATAAGCACATTGCAGACCAGAAAGTCCACCACCAACTACAATACAATCATATTCAACCATCTTCTTTCTGTTTTCTTCTTCAACTTATCTACCTTTACAAGTCTAATTTAATGTATTACAATTCAATCTCTTAATTAATATTCAACTATAAATAATATTATTTATTTCTTTCTATTTTATGATTAGTAAACTTGATTGCAATTGAAATAATCAACGATAGAATGATATAAATATATGTCAAACTTACAATAAACTTTGATTTTATAACTCAGTCCAAAAAGATAGATATTTATTCAATTTGTATTTTTCTATTTTATTGGTTTTTGATATGTTTCAAGTGGTTAGTTGTGATTGATAATTTATTATTATTATTATTAGTGTGTGTGTGTGTGTGGTTGCAAAAGAAATAATAATTATTAGATTTAATTTTATGTATTGTCAATTTTTCTTTTTGAAGATTAGTTGCAATTGTCAATCTGGTTTGAAAATAGTTGTTTAAATTAAAATTTTAATATTATTATTTTGTTTTTTTTGCAAATTTCTAAAGTAATGATCTTCATAATGGACAAAGCCACTAAAACAGCTTGTGCAACAACATTTCTGAAGCCTTACATATCTAAATATGGATTTACAAAATATTAAAAAAAATACTAATAATATCATTATTGATAATGATCGTGATGACAACAACAATAATAATAACAAAATCAATTATAATAATAATAGCAAAGAAATCAATGAAAATGAAAAGAACAACAACAATGATGATGACATCAATGAAAATAATAATATAAATAATAACAAAGATACTAATAATAATAAAGATAAAGATGATATCTGTTCAAGAGTTGATTGTATTAAAAAAGAATTGGAAATGTTAAAGAAATCATATGATATACAATATGAAAGTGTTAAAAGTAAACAGTTCTACTATCGTTGCTTTAAAGAGATCTATGTGAAACTCAACGTCAAAATCAATCATTCAAACATAAAGTTGGCTGAGACTGAATTGAAAATACATGAACATCAATTATTGATTGCTCAGAGAAAACAAAAGATATACTTATTAGATATGGGTATAAATGTTTATTACTAAACTTGCAATTAGACTATAATATTCACTATATATGTATACATTATGTGCTACTTAAAATGAATTGACTTCTAGAGAAGAAACAGATGATTAAACAAATAGTACAATTGAATTCAACATTGACTGCTGTTATTCAAAGACTAGAGCAAGAGAGGAATCTGTTCGAGCTTGAGGAGAAAATGATGAATACTACAAAGGATCAAGTATCTCAATTAATCACAAACCAATTAGCACATATCAGAAAGCAAAAAGATGAGATATTGAATGGTAGGTTTGATGTTTAGAATATCTATAGTTTAAGATTTATCCTGATGTTGTTTGTCAGCTTTGAAAAATTATGAAATTGAGTGTAAGACTGAGCTAATGAATGAGACTGTTGAGTTTGGCAGTGGGTCCAATGAAGACATCGATGAAAAGGACAGAGTGTTGAATGAGTGTCTCGAAAGGAATGAAATTTTTTCCAAGAGAATCAACGAAATACAACTAAATATTCAAACCAATCAAGTGTCTGTTGAATCAGTGAGAACCAAAAAGTTACAGTTAGAAGCCAAATTAACTCAACTCAAAGATCAGATGAAATTGTTAAACTCATCAACAAACTACGTACAGCCTCAAATCTTTAGATAGATAGTTTATTTAAAGGATTACACATATTATTATGATTTGTATAGGAGATCGACCAAAGTATTTGTACTGTTGGTTGGTGGAAGTTTGGTGCTATCAATATTCATGAGTTTGGCTATGAAATTAAATAAATCAGTGTTTGGAATAGTAAATTCGCTGTTGACTTTGTTCTTGATGTTGGGTCCGCGGGCAATGAACATAGATCTCATTTCACGATCGTTGTTATCGTATCCATGAGTTGCTTTTTTTGAAGGTACTATTACCAATTACGATCTGGTATCCTACATCAGCCAATCCAATTAAGGGTGCAATTCTACTATTTACTCGACTATCATATCTATAAGTTGGGGGTTTCTCATCGTTCATATATACATGAAAATGCTCAATGTTTGCATCTTTAAGCTTTCTATAGGTGTCATAGAGTGCCGATTCCCCTCCTATTTCGTTGGGATAGATGGACAAGTTTGGTGTGATTTCTGTGACTCTTACCTCGGTTGTATTAACATATGGAGTTAGATCGATTATTCCTATTGTATTTGACATTCCATGATCAGACACCAAAATGATATTGGTCTTATCAAAAGCATCCACCATTTTCAATGATTCTATTAAGTATCCAATTTGAAAGTCAACCATTTTTACTGTATCATTGTACTTAATGGAAAATAAACCATATTGATGGCCAATTGAATCGATATCATAAAGATAAGCCATTGTTAGATTTGGCTTTAGAAGAAACTCCCATTCTAATATTTGATCAATAATTACATCTGCTCTAGTAGATGAATACTATTCATAGTTTATCAATTAGTTAGTAATTCATATTCTATTGAATTTATAACATACTGGAAGAATGTTGTATGTTGGATAATGTACTCCACATCCAGGCCAAAAATAGCATGCAACTATTCTATCCTAAATTATTAAATCAATTAGCTATTATTATTGTAAATCTTAATAAGCAGTCCTTAGATCATACAGATTTTGTTGCAGTTATCCATATAGGTTCACCAAGATACCATTTCTTCTCGACATTGTCAACAGAAAATGTTTCATTTAAAACAGGATCATAGAAATCGTTTGACACAATTCCATGATATTCGGGATACAATCCAGTTGCCATGGTGTAATGATTTGGGAATGTTTTAGTTGGAAACTGAGGAGTCATATACTTTGCTCTTATTCCATGATGACTTAAATAGGGATCATACAAAGATTTAATATTAGGTGTCATATCCAAATCCAAGAAATCATTTCTGAATCCTAAAAGTTTATCAATATTGATATAAAGTATTATAATAAGAAATAATCAAACTTACCATCTATTGAAATGACTATTGTTGGAAAAATAATGGAAGTTGTAGGTTTTTTGTTCTCTTTCTTTCCAACAAGGAATACACATAATAGTACTATCATTAATATAACCATTAATATTATAAAACCAATTACCAACTTTATCACCAATTTCGATGAATCATCATTCTGAGTTAACCATTTCTTTGCTTGGTAATATTTCAGATTAAAATATCCCATTATTAATATAATTATTATTAGATATATATATCTATATAAATGAAGTGAGATGATTAATAATTTATTTGGTATTAATCAATCTGATAAATATGTATTGAATAAATACTTTTAGATATATAAATCGATTGACTAAAGTTTTAGTTAAATTAAAAAACATAGAGGTGTTAGACATTTCAGTCATTAACGTTAACATATGTAATGTAATATGATCTATATTTATCTATTTATTTATAAATATAAATATATAAGTGCATCAGAAAATGGTGTGATTGATCAATCAATTTGATAGCTGTCGTGGGTGAGGAGTGTGTTTTGGGAGGGTGAATTATAATAATAGTGGCTCCACATTGAGGATTTTATGAAAACAATATATCTAAAGAGTTGTTATCTTTGCTAGGCTGTGTGAATTGATTGAGTGACTCTCTGTATTGTCCAACCATTCTTTGAAGTGTACGATTCTTTGCTATGACTGGAAGTAGTTCTTTTAGTAACTCTCGCTTTGATAGCCCCAGAATATTGGGTTCCCAGGCCTGAGTTGAGGTTAGAGAGATGTCATTCTCCAGCAATTGATTGCTATCTATTAAACTATTGATGTTGTTGCTATTTGATGGACCCAAAAGATCGTTGCAAATCTCTTGTAGACGCAGTTGATTGGCATTGTTCGAGAGATGAGTTACATAGGTGACTAGCCAATGTCGGTATTCAGATGGGCTAGCCAAAATCGTGGAAAGGAACAGTTGTTTTTCGAGGAAGGTGGTTGATAGTTGAAGTTGAGAGGTTCGGTCGTTGGAGAGAGTCATCAAATCACTCATTGAAGCTGGTTTGCCTGCTTGCTGAATCTTTGACAATATTCCAATATTGTTGGGATCGTTACTGTTAAACTCCGAAAGAGAACCTAATCTATCGGTAATCTTGATCCACTCTCCAACATCACTAGCAAAAACATAAGAAACTCCATTCGACATTGTTATGATTGGTTTTCCTTCTTCTGTTATCAAAGTATTTTCTATATATGATAGAGAGACGAGTATCTATTAGTAATTGTTGGCCTTGGAGGAAAGTGTTGAATGACATACGTATTGATAGTTTATCTCTATTTAAAAAGAAAGGCAGTTCTCTGTTTGAAATTTGGTATTTCTTTCTTTTGATATCCCAAATGCTCAGAAAACCGTCACAGGTGATTATCAGCAGATGGTACTGTTTGTTACACTCCAAAAATGATACTGGTTTCTAAGTACGATGTTAGACATGATTGACACTCCATTGTGGTTGAATATATGTAAGGTTGCGTCATGAGTTGCCACAGCACACCAGTTTTTGTTTCCAGTTGCCGAACAAACTTTTCCATTGATTTTGTTCTCCCAAAGAATGGTTTCCCTCAGGTACCTGATGGTTGAGAAATACTCTGTGGAATCGAGAAGTTCTTGTTCGACAATCGTTATATCTAAAAATAAATTAAAGCTGTCTGATTTCGATGACATAATCGGATTGGATGTTTGATCGTGGAATGTGAGTTGTTTGGAAATATGGTTCGAAGATGTTGCTGGTTGTAGTTGTATCGATGAGAGTCTGTCATTTTGGTAGACTGGCACATTGCCTTGGAGATTGTTGCTTGCAGCTTGTTTGTTTCTGTCAGATTCTGAAGTTGAAGAGGCTGAGTTTGACGATTTATCTTTTGAGATTGAAGTGGACGCTGATGAAGACGAAGAAGATTTTGGTTTTTTTTTACTTGAAGATTCTTGTACTTCTAAATGTCTTCTTTTCGCCAATAGTTCACTATTGTTATTGCCGCTACTTCCTGTGGGAGTGGTCTGTGTAGAGGACGATGTTGAGCTTGCTTTATCTTTTGGAGTACTTGTTTGTTGTTTAGCTGCTTTTATCATTGCTGATAAAGGTTGATGTGCTTTAGGTGTAGAGGTCGCATTTGTTGAGAGTGATTCTGTGGATTTTCTTGATGAATCTGTTGTACTATTGCTTCCTCCTAAATCCATTGGTTCTAAATTATTGCTATCATTGTCTTTCTCTGTAGCATGTGTTGAATTATTTAGTTTTTTCATGATGAAGATGTGAAGGAATGGCTAGTGGTGATGGTTTTGTAATTGCTTGTGAGCTTGCAGGACCACCAATATTGAGTGGTGTGATTCTACGTCTTCCATTAATAATCGTTTCTTTTTGACGTTGCTTTACGACTTGTGTTGGATGTATCTGTATAGGAACGCCCACCTCTGTTGTTGATGATGTTGATGATGTATTGGTGTTTTCTGTGCTTGCCAATGATGTAGACTCATCCTCCATTGTTAATTGATCTGGATTCTCCGCAAACATTGAAAGCTCTACTCCACCTCCACCAATTCCAGCAGCACCAACAATATTATTGTTGGTTCCAATCATTCCTACTATAATCTGTCCGTCATTTCCTACGCGAACTGCTTCTCCATAAGCTCTCTTTATAAGTGCTGCTTTTTCACTTACAGACATAGGTTGACCACCAATCTCAGCCTGTGTAAGTTCGATATATCCAATGGTGGCCGTCTGACGAGCAACACAAAAATGAGTATCCATCTGGCAACCATGAAATGTCCTGTATTGACTGGTCAAATAGCGACTTTGTCACCATCAATGGACGTGGCGAGCTTGAGGACCAAAGAGTAATTGTATTGTCCAAACCTGCCAAAGCTATACAGAAGTATGGATTCTTTTTGTTATCACGGTAGAAAATAGGAGAGTAACGTGCTACGATAATAGGCTTCTCTTGTGTCCAACGAAATCGCATCCCAATCCCCATGTGGTACGCTGTATTATTACAGCAGTCTGGGATTGGTTATTGAGCCCATTAGCTGCACAAAGTGTTTGTCCATCCGGGGACCAACTCGATCTTAAAAAAGAAGCTATTACAAGCCTGTTGAAATGGCTCGCTAATCACACTTTCCACCACCCAATCAGAAACTCTCCATATAATCACACTCTTGTCTTCGCTTTGAGACGACAGATATCTTCCAATTGGATCCCAAGCAATGCCCTTTACCAATCCTTTATGTTCATCTAGCTGTTTTACCATTCCTAAAATAACAATTAATCTCCATACATATCGACCCAGTTAATTATTATCATTTTCCTTACTAAAGTTATTGGTACAGTCCCATATGATGATGGACTTATCGAAAGATGACGATGCCAAGTATTTTCCATCGGGTGACCATGCGATCTCAGAGATGTCAGCAGAGTGACCACGGAGTGTATGCACACAGATCCAAATTTTCAATGGTCTTCTCTGAGTTGCTGCCACCAAATGAAGACGAAGAAAGTCCACTTCCAAATACGGAGAGACCCCAAATCATAATGAGATTATCATCTGAACCTGAGGCCAAGTACTTTCCATCGCGGGACCACTTTACACAAATTGACAGGGCCATAGTGAGACTCCATCGATTTCAGTAATCGAGGTACATTTGGATCTTGCTCTGCTTCCTCCACAACGACCGGAGCAATACTCCATACCTTTACCTTATTATCACCACCTCCAGTAGCGAATCTAGTTCCATCAGGATGTATATCAATTGAAATATAGAATAACCTATCATCATCATTATCATCCACAAATTAGTTCTTTATTATAATTCCATCATCTTTACAACCAAATCAACATCATCCATCCATCCATCCATCCATCGATCAATCAATCAATCAATTAATTAATCAATCAATCAATCAATTCCATGGATCAATCGATAGATCATCGATCATCAATCATCAATCAACATACCACTATGTTCTACCCATGTTGGTTTTAATATTTTCATTATTATTATTATTATTATTATTATTATTATATTGAATTATAATAATAATAAGGTTATAGTATACTATTATATAATATATCGGTGAATTGAAATATGAAACGGTATGGATGAATTTATATTAAAATAGGTATTTATTAATTGGATGCCAATGAAATGATCGTCTAACATCACCAACCAACATTTCAAAAATATTATTAATTTCATCTAAAAAAAATATTCAATAAATCATCATAATATTATAATTATTTGAAGTTGTTAATAAACAAAAAACATTACACAACATCACACAATAAAAAAAAAATTAAAAAAAAACACTACTAACAAAAAAAGAGAGAACTGCTGTTTTTGTTTTGTATTTTTTTGTTTTTAGTAAGAATCGCAAAATCAAACATTCATCTTTTTATTTTTTATTTTATTTTTGCAAATATTATTATTATTATTATTATTTATTTTTAAAATCACTAAAATATATATTTATATTTAGATATAGATATCTATAGTAATAATAATAATAATAATAATAATATTTATATTAATCAGTCCAATTAAGACATTATAAATAAAAATATAGATAGATCATCATCAAATAGTTAGTATCAGTTATTTACATTTTGATCAATTGAATTGTTAGTTTTCATGAAAACAATATAAATATCCATCTATCGATCTATTTATATGTAATAGTACAATAGTCATTTAGTAATATTAAATATCTAATAATAATAAGATTACAACACGCAACATTAGCAGTAACTACAACATCAGCAACTACAACAAAAACATAATCAAAAACAAAAAACTTGGGCAATTTTGTAAATTTAATAGGATCAAGTTGATTCTTCTTAATACGATATATAGATAGTAGCAGTAGCAGTAGCAGTAGTATAGTAGCAGCACTGAGAGATGAGATTAGAGTGGAAACGGCTCGGTGTGGGCGGATCACCCGAAGCTAGATGGGGACATGTTACTGTCAGTCTGAGTAATGGCTCCTTCTTGGTGTTCGGTGGAAATGGAAATAAGACATTCAACGACTTGACACTCTATAACAGTGGTACAAACAGCTGGTCAAAGATTGAACCGCAGGGTCCTCCTGCTCCACGATACGGTCATAGTGCCACACTGTTTGGATCACAGATTTTGATATATGGTGGACGTGCTAACAGCAAGCCATTCTCTGATGTCACCGTGCTTTCAGCATCAAGGAGGCGAACACTTCAAGTGGCTAAAGTCACAGCACCAACATAAGTCACCAGAGGGACGAGCTGGACATACTGCAATCGCATACAACAACCATCTCATTGTGTTTTGGTGGACACAACTCCTCTCGTAACAAATATTATAATAGTGTATTAACAATTCAATATAGGTAGGTAGACAACTGTAGTACGTCAAGTAGTACATCCAAACTAAAAATTATGATATATATCTTTAGATACAGGAAATTGGGATCAACCAACATGCGATGGAATGGTGCCTCCTGCACGTGGAATCACATTCTACATTCTTGGTAGGAAATCACATGTATGTCTTTGGTGGATTCGATGGTAAAAAATACTATAACGATCTGCATTGTTTGGATTTAGGTATGATTGTTTCATTGTCGATTCGCAGCACTATTGCTTATGTTTGCTAATTTGATATGATCGATTGATTGATTGGTGTGTTTACCTCATTTAGATAAAATGATTTTGGAAAAAAATAGAGTGTAAAGGCAATTCACCAAAAACCACGTTCAGGTCATAGTAGTACCTTGATGGGTGATCGACTAGTAATATTCGGTGGTTTGTGGATCGGATTCTAATTTTTTTGAACGATGTGCATTTGTTGTCGCTCGATGATATGCGTTGGGAGCAGCCAGTCATGGCTGGTATGGAGAATCCCTCATCCACGTTTCAGACACACCCCGCAAACTCAATGGGACAGAATAAAGTATTCATTTACGCCGTACTGGTTCTGGTATACTGCTAAGTTGATGCTCTGGTTATAAGAGGCATCGGAGGACCAGCTCTTGACGATGCCCTCAACAACGGTGGCTTCCAATGCAGCCTCTTCTGCTTCATCGTCCAACGCGACGGCTACAACTAATAGTCCAAACAACAACCAACAGATAAACACTGCTACAACATCACCAGGCAGTCCCCAATTGCAGACAGGTGGAGTGGGAAATCCAAGTGGGAATACGCCGCCAAAATGGAGGCACTAATAATGACGACTACAACTTCCACGACAACAACCCACTACCACTACAACATTTCTTCATCCTCACCTCTCCACTTTCATCTTCGCCAACAAATACCAGTTTAAACACTACACAGCAATCACCTATACAAATTACATCGGATAGTTTTTCAATCTGGATTCATTGTACAACCCAGCAGCAACATCCAACTCAAACACACCACTCTCCACATTCACATTCTTCACATCCAC
>RCNN01000314.1:0-33496 GCA_003667245.1 Heterostelium multicystogenum
CGGTGATTCAAAGAATTGATTAGCCAAGGTCATTTAAAAATTCCTTGAAAAATAATTAGAATGGGATTTTAATTGTAAAAAAAAAAAAAGAAAAAAAAATAAATTAAAAATTCAATTTATACACAAACTATCAAGCGAAATGAGTTTGAGATGTGTGTAAAAAAACAATAAAAAAAAACAAAATTCACCACTATCATTAAATTTCTCATTCCCTGTATTATTTCATTATTTTACCAATAAATAAATTAAACAATTAACATCCGCAAAAATACAACAAACAACACACACATACATACATCATACATAGACATAAATTATTTTTTCATAATTCAATAATAATTTATTAATTCATAATATTTTATTATTTATTTAGTTTTTTCATATCGTTTATTCATTTTTAGGCAATCAAAAAAAGTTTTTATTATTGTAATATTTGCAACAACATCTTAATAAGAAATTTTAATTATTATTCTTTATATATATTTTTATCTATCTATCTTGTATTTAAATACCTAAACTTTACCTTTTTTTAGATCAAATTAATTAATTTAAACAATACCACGCACCATTGTAGATATCCAATTTTTAATAAACATAACCTATAATCAAGATAGTATATAGTAAAGCATTGCTAATAAGATATATACTAAATTTGTAAATTCAACAGATACTGAAAAGAGAGTAGCAGTAGTATTAGTCATTGTTGTAGATAATGATAAAGGGGAGAGAAGATGTCTAAAAGTTTTTTAAAGAGAGGTGAAGATAGAGGTGGAGATTACTTTCCACTACATGATATGGGTGGAAGTGATGGCACAGGTCTAAAGATCGACTCTATCAAATCACAATAATAATAATCATAATAATAGCAACAACAGTTATAGACCTACACTAGACGATAATGAAACATTTTTAGAGAACTCAAATTCCTCTATGCCAGCCATTCACAATCTAGATAACTTCCTTACTGAGGTCTATAACTATTTCACAGGCAAAGGTTTCTTAAATATCTTTTTCAGCCAATTGTTTGAAATATTGTAAGTTGCATGATATCATGGAGCAGCGTACCAACAATCGCGGTTCGTGCAGGTCATACTAATATTGCCTTTGCTATCAATTCTAGGACATCACTTTTTGTCATTGTATTCTTCACATTCTTAGTTTCATTCATCAATTACAATATACTTTTCAGCAATAATACCTCTTCAATGGTCAATGTGATCGATTTTTCCAGAAAGGTGCCAGGTTGGTTGGTGCTTTTCTTGTGCTCTTTAGCTTCTACTGGTTCGTCAAATTCTTTAGATTCTTCGTCGGTATTCGATCGACTCTCGAAATCAGAAGTTTCTATCACAACACTCTCAAGATCAACGAAGACGACCTCCAAACCATAGAGTGGCGAACCATTGTAAATAGATTAGTAGAGGTGCCCAGACTATGCAGGGTCAAGGACAACATGAACGCTTTGGACATTGCAAACAGAATCATGAGAAGGAGAACTACATCATTGGTATGATTGACAGAAAGATCTTTGATCTATCAATTCCATTCCCCTTCTTAAGAAAGTACAAGTTCATCACGAAGACTCTCGAGTGGAGTATAATGTACGCATTGTTCAACCACATCTTTGACTCTAATGGTATTGTAAAGGACGAGTATTTGGATGTAACCAAGAGAGAGAGATTAGCAGAGGGTAAGTTATTGACTATAGACCATTACGAGAAATGGATCAAAACTAACCATCACAACTACAGGTTAACTAGAAGATTTAGAATGATTGGAATAATTGGATTCTTTGCTTCTCCATTTGTATTGATTTTCTTATTGATTACCTATTTCTTCAAGTATGCTGAAGAGATTAAGAATAGACCCGGATCACTTGGAAGTCGTGAATGGTCACCTCTTGCCAAATGGAAGTTTAGAGAGTTCAACGAGTTACCTCATTATTTTAATACTAGGTAATATACATATTAATCATATGATTAAAATCATTCAATACTTGTATTATTAACAAAAAACTCATTGATCAATTTGTAGATTAAATCTTAGTTATTCCACATGCAAATAAATATGTAGAGAGCTTCCCATCAGAGTTGATCTCTACATTTGCAAAGTTTGTTTCATTTTTGTTGGGTGCAGTGCTGGCTGTCTTTATCGTGTTTGGTATCATCAGCGACGACTTCCTCTTCTCTTTCGATATGTATGGAAGAACTCCCATTTGGTATGTTGGTATCTTTGGTACAGCTCTTGCTATCTGTAAGTCGATGATCCCCGACGACAACATAGTTTTCCAACCAGCAAAGCAAATGGCTAAGGTCGTCACACACACTCACTACATCCCAAAGTCCTGGCGTGGTAAAACTCACACTTACCAAGTCCGTGACCAGTTCCTCAAGCTCTTTGAATACCGTATTGTAGATTTCCTTCGTGAGATATCGTCTGTCGTATTTGCACCATTCATCTTGTTTTTCTCGTTGCCCAACTCTTCCTATGCAATCTTGGAGTTCATTGGAACTTATACTGTCAACTTTGAGGGAGTTGGCTACATCTGTATATTTGGAACCTTCACCAACTTAAGCCGATACGGCTCACTCAGCGACAGCAACAGCGCTAAGCTTAAGAAAGGCAAGTCTATGCTCGACAATCCAAATTCCGCCGCTAAGCAAGACAAACTCGAAATGTCGGTCGTCAACTTTAAGATTGCCAATCCAGATTGGACTCCACCCGACAATGAGGTTTTTGAGGGTTTGAATAACTTCATGGATAATGAGATTCAACAAAAACGCGACCAGCCACCTGGCAAAGTAATAACTGCAAATCCACCATCACTCAACCTCAACGACATTGATAACATGCATGATTCCAACTTTGTTCCAGATAGGATATTAAATTTAGTTTTAGGAAACAGTCGCGATGAATCTACCGCAGATTTTGGTGATGCTCAAGACAGCAGCAACAAAAACGCCCTCAGAAAATTCAAATTAGACCAAAACACAACTCACTACATCAACGATATCCAACAATCCTATTTCGATTCGCAAATTTATTTGGGTAACGATGAGAAATACAAAAGAAATCGTCCACTACATGGTAGTGATAATGTTTAGAAATACAACAATTGATTTTATAAAATAAAGATCAGACTCTTTTTTATTTTCCGCAAAATCCATTGCGCTATCTTATATTAATCTTTTCGATCAATGTTCTCCTCTGGAAAGGATGCTGAGAATTTTCTTTTTACATTAAGGGATGAAGTAACATTTGGAAAACGATCCAATCTCTTGGTCATTTGTGACTAGTGATCCATCTGTCTCCTGACTAGTTTCATCTTCATTTTTATCTGCACCATCTTCCTCATCTCCATCTTCATCCTCTTCATCCTCATCCTCATCATCTTCATTCTCATCCTCATCATGATAGTCTCTGTTTGAGTGTAAGAAATAATAAAATTCTAAATTTAAAGCATTTTCTTCAATAATGTTATGGGATGGTCTGATGTTAGGAAGGTCATCTGGATGTTGATATAATCTTGGCCAGACATTATAGTTGCAATCATCAAAGTAGCGTTGGTATTTAAATGTAACGCGTCGTTCAAATTTCTCTTTATCGAACTCTGGTCCAATGGAAGAGCTTCTCTTTTGATCTTTTGAACGAGTTTGTCGAATATTACTTGATTCTTCTATGAACCTAATGACAGATTCGCACAATCAGCTGATGGTCATATGAAGGTTAGTTTAGTGTAAATGGTGTTATAGGATTGGCAATAGTTACATTATTAGAGTTTTTTTATTCATAGGCAATAATTGAAGCACATGGCCATCTTGAAAATTTATCGTCTTTAAAGAATTGTTCTGTTTTGTTAGATTCAATGGAGTATCGGAAGTTACCATGATCAACACCGCCAAGAGAATAGATGTAGCTCTCATTTGGAGACTCTCTATAATAAAAAGGTAGTACTGGAGCTAAAGTACTACTGTTTTTCATGGAAATTGGTTCCAGATTGGTCATTAGCTTGGTCAGGACATTGAACTTGATGAAAACATTTTCAAAGAGTGAATGGATATAGAAATTGCCATTGTTATCGTGACAGGCTTTGGTATCTTTTAAGCGTAATTTGGTAAATATATAGTGCTTACTAACTGCTTTACTTGTCAAGTCGAATGCAATAATGAAATTATCAATTGTCACGGAATACAATATGCCATTGTAGATCATTGATGATAGTTGTCTACCATAATCTTCAGGGAACCGATGATATCTTTCAAATTTCATTGTCCTGATGTTGAATCGATCGATTCGGTTGGTTTTGTAGCCATTCACTAGATAGATGTGATCTTTACCGTCGTAGCAAACTGAAATCCAATTATCGGGTTCAATTCCTTCCATCTCGCCAATGAGTTCCACTGACTTTGACTGAGTCGAGAATTTCATCCATTTGTTTGAACAGCTTACGCCACCGAATATGTATATATATTTACCAACTGTAACAACCGATTGTGACGTAAATGAAAAATCATAATCCAAATCTATTTGCTCGATAGAGTAGCTTGGGAGTGTGATGAGAGTTGCGCCTTTGTCCGTATGCGTTGTGAATATATAGGTCTTGGCCGATAAACTAATTGATTTTTTAATGACTGAACTCAATTGGTTGGAGTCCAATGATTGAGTTGACAATTGATATAACGGATCTTGGTCACCTTGTTCAATAGTTTTTGTTTTAAATGTTTGACTGTACTTATTCAGTAGATATAATATGATTGAGTCATTGTGGCCATTGAATTGTTTAATGAGCTGTTCGATACTGTCGTAGTAATTGTTGTATTCATGATTGAATATCGTTTGATTATTGTTGGAGATAAAAGAAGATAAGGTTGGCGATGATAAAATCAATGATACAATTTCCGATTTGTAGTGTATTGTCAAATCATTGAGTGAGGAGGAAGATTGACCATCCTCACTATGATCATCATCACTTTCCTTATTATATTTCTTTTGATTTGTTAGTTCACGATTAATATCGATGATATTGATCAGATGCTTCATATGACTGATGTTGCTCTCAATCTTGTCCATCAATGATTGCTTTGTTTCCAACATTCTATTCTTCAAACGTTGTTCTTCAACGATGAGATATTGATGGTATTGTTCAAAGTGTTCTGATATCTCATTCTCTATCGTTGTGATACTATCTATCTGCTTGGCACACGATTTCAAACCAATCCAGAGTGATTCCAATGTCTCTTTGATTTCGTTCTCCATTGAGCCCCTATCAGAATGACAACCATTATCAATATTAATACTCTCACCATCACCATCACCATCACCATCACCATCGCCATCCAATATACTATAGCTATCTTCTTTGATTTTGCCAAGCTGCTGTCTGATATCATCTATATGAAGAAAATTCCTATGTGAATCATCATATTTCATTACATGAGCACACAAGCATTTTGAACACATCAAAACATTGCAATCTCCACATAAAAATTCATATGGCTTCTTATTATGTTGTTGGCAATTCATTCCTATAAAATTCTATAACAATTGAAGTTATAGATTTAGTTTTTAGATATAGTTTTAGATATAGATTTTAGATATAGATATAGTTTTAGATATAAATTTTAGATATAGTTTTAGAAATAAAAATGGTATTGTGTAGAATTTCTAGTGAACATTTGTTAGGTGTTCCTTCACCCTGAAAAATCAATTCTAAGTCACCTAAATGAAAACTCAAAAAATTGATTCCTTGTTCGATCAAAGCCACACCACACTCATTTTATTTAAGGTTAACGCTTAATGGAGATACCAAAGATCCAGTTTTTGGACTACCCAATCGAGTGGCGATGCACTCAAAACGAAGGTCGATATCTTGTAGCGAGTCGAGATTTAGAGATAGGTGACATTGTCTTGGTGGCTCGTTCATTTCTGTCGATTGAGAGCGATCAACTTAGAAAGCAAACTTGCCACTGCTGTCTTGAGTTTCAGCAGTCAACTGTCAACATTTCGAATATAGATAGTGGCTCAAAGTCGGGCCAACTACGCTGTGCCGCTTGCAATGAGGTCTATTGGTGCAGTGAGCGATGCAAGGCGGTCGGCGTACCTATACACCAGAGATACGAGTGCGCCTACTTTAAGAAACTGCGTACCTACAAGAATAGCAAAGTGATGTCTGGCGACACGATGACCGAGGTTAAGATGATCGTTGGTATACTGGGTCGCTACGTCGATATCAAGTACAAACTCCAAGCAACGATGTTGCGACCAGACGAAACAGCCTGCATCACTCACGAGAACAAAGAATACCCTATCATCGACAGCGATGTAGACGACGTGCTGCAATTGGTAGAGAACACAATCGACGAGAATACCAACAGTGCCGCATGTGAGCTCATCGGAGAGCTAACAATATTCATCAATCAACTATTTAAAGACGTGTTAAACCCACCAGCAAAGAAGAAACAGGCGACTGCTACATCCGACGAAGACGAAGAAACAAAAGCAAAGAAACAAGCAATAAAAGATATGCTGGATGATGTCTCATCAAAGACAAGACCTCTCATTTGCAAAGTCAGATGCAATCAGTTTGGAATATGGTCTAAACGTGACAAATGTATTGGAGTATCAGTTACACCGCAGCATCCTACTTCAACCACTCTTGTTGTCCTAATCTTGCAGACGTTCGTGGAACAACCATGGTGGTATTCAAAGCACTACACGCGATATCCAAAGGAACACCCTTGTCAATCAGCTATTTAGATCTCAATCAACCTACGCAAGAAAGACAATCATATCTAAAGACTTTTTATTATTTCCCATGCGGGTAAGTTGCTATTACCATCTCCTGAGAAGCAAATCAATATATAACTAATGTATATCGTTGTCTGTCTCTCTCTCTTCTCTCTTATAATATCAAGTTGTTCTAGATGTAAAGATCAATCTGATGACAGTGACAACTGGATATCCAGGTTCTACTGTGATGGATTCAAGTGTTCAGGCACCTACTTTTTAGACGATAGAAACAAAGATGTGTTGGAAAATGAAATAGTGATGACATGTAGCTATTGCTATAAGAAGAAACCAGTGTCCAAAGATATGTTGATACCTCCAAACCACCCAAAGTAAAAAGATATCTTATAAATATCAATCCTAGTGCTGTTTAAAGCTGAAACAGTTTGCTGTTGTCATTTTTGAAAATTTCCAAATTATCATACTTTGAAATTGAAAGTTTGCAAAAATACGAGAACAGAAGAGAACCAAAGAGGAGAAGGGAACGCCGTTCTCTTCCATCACCCATCCAGCTCTGTGCTAATTTTTAAATTCAACAAAAAGAAAATAAGATATTTTGCTTTTTTGTGTTGAAATCATCATCATCCGACTCATATTTTGATTACTTTGTATAACTTAATCATTTGTCAGAAATTGATTAAAAATATAAATAGGTTGAAACCTCTTTAATTTTAGTTTATATTTTATTTATTTTTGGAAGGACAGTTATAAAACTTGGAACCTATTTAAATATATATATATATATAGAGAGATAGAAAGAATGAAACTTACTTTAGTCATTCTTTTGGTGTTAGCTTGTTTATCTTGTGCTTATTGTAGTTCGTCAAGCGATGATTCTGGTAATTTCCCATTTTGGCCAACTCAATGGGTAACTGATTGGTATGTTCTATTTCATTGGAACATAAATAAAGTCTATTAATATTGTTTATTTTATAGGACAATTATATATACAAGTTCAAATCAGGAACCACCATTTAGCAACAATAATATTCCACCACCATTTAAAGGTGGAAGTGGAACAACCTATTATGACTGGGAGAACCAAGCCATGCACGAGGTATATAATGATTTTTGTGTGCCTATCTTCTCTAATGGATCAGACTGGACATGTGATTTCATCAATGTAAAGGGTGTTTCATATTTAGTTACCCACGATGACAGACCAGCTGATGTTCCACCATGTTGCATCTTTGGTGACCCTTGGTATCCACCAGCTCCAAACTTTATCCAAACCTGTGGTGCCGTTCAAAATGTTACTTCATCTCTTAATGGTCAACAAGTCGACTATTGGACCATTTACTTGCCAGACTCTGGATCATTCGGATATGGATTTTATGCAAATGGTTCATCTAATGGTTGGACACCTGCATCATTCTATGTAAGTATTATTACAATCACGCATCTTCTTCTCTAATTAACCAAACCTACAGTTTGCAGCCGCCCCAACCGGATGGACAATTCAAAACTTTGAAAATTTCCAACCAACTACTCCTCCATCAACAGCATTCCAAGTTCCAGATACATGCATTAATGCACCACAATGTCCACCACAAGGATAATAATATTATAATATATTAATAATAAAATGTATATTTCTTAAGTCATAAAGTTGTCATTTAAATTTATTGTCAACTCATTGCAAATTTAAAATATAAACATGATGTATGTAAACATATCAATGCTACTGGCACACCATTTACTTAAATCATCAACCTGGAATAGATATACAATTTTATTCATTTAATAAACTACTGATGCACACCATTGTCTTTTGTTATATTTATCATCCAAATAGAATAATTCACATTCATCTTTTTCAATTGAATATTTGAAGTTATTATCTTTACCACCGAATGAATAAATATAACTCTCTGTTGGTGAAACCTGATGATAAACTGGTTGTACAAATCCATTTTTACCAGGAATAACTTTGAGGTTGGATGTTTGGCTGGTCAATACATTGTATTTGATGAAACTTTGATCTGAATCTGAATGAATGTAGAAATGTCCATTGTGGTCATGACATGCAGAGGATGGAATGCAATTCAACGGATGTATAGTAATGACTTTGCTTGCCAAATTCATTGAAAATATATAGTTTTTATCGAATGGCACTGAATATAGTGTTCCATCGAAGATCATTGATGATAGTATCAAGCCATATTGTCTTGTTAATTTCCAGTGTTGTTCAAATTTCATTGTCTCGATGTTGAATCGGTCGATTCGATGTGAATCTAAACCATTTACCAAATAGATGTGATGTAGTCCATCATGACAAACTGATATCGAATTATCATGTTCAACTCCTTCTATCTCGCCTATGTAATCGACTGATTTGCTTTTAATTGAGAATCGAATCCATCTGTTTGGATTATTTGTACCACCAAATACATAGATATATTCACCAATTACAATAACTGATTGTGAAGTACCATAGAAATCATAATCGATATCTATTTGTTTGATTGAATTATTTCCAAGATTGATGAGGGTAGCTCCTTTTTCCTGATGAGTAGTGAAGACATATGCGTGGCTTGGAACATCGTCAAAATTGTTGTTATTGACATTGTTTAATTGAATTGATTGATCGATAATTGATTCCAATGATTTCCAATTGAGTTGATTGGTTTTCAATGAATATGAAGGATATTCAATAACTTCATTATTGCTGTGATTAAGTGATTGGTTGAGTTTGTTCAACAAGTACAATATTATTGAATCATGATGATTGTTGAAAATTTTGGTGAGTTGAACGATATCATATTGCTGATTGCATATATGATTGAATACTGTTTTACTGCTTCCTGAGATGAACGACGACAATGTCTTGCATGTTTCTATTGACTCTATCATGGTTGTAGTCAAGTATTGTGAAGTAGTGTCTGTGGATATACTATCATCACTATCACCAGGTTGATATTGATTAACAACATGCATGATATAATTGATTTGTTTCAGTTCGTCGATATTATTTGATATGGTTTGTTCAATAGAATTTTTGTGGTCGACGATATCTCTTGTCAATAGGCACTCCTGCTTGATGATGTACTCATAGAGCTTTTTGAAATGAGCCCTGATTTCACTCTCTGTTGCTGATAAACTTGTGTATTTCGATGATAATGTCTTCAAAGTAGTCCAAATCTTTTCCAATCTTTTCTTGATGAATGAACTACCAGCATCATTACCACCATCATGATAATCATCATGTTGATCATCATTTCCACTATCAATTATTACTTTATTTTCAAAGTTATAAATTATGTTTTTGTCGAATGATTGTTTGATCTTTTCTATATCTTCACAGTGTGGTGAGTGATCAATATATTTTTTTGAGTGTTCGAAATAGCATTTTAGACACATCAAATGTTTGCATTGATAGCAGATGATTTCGTAATCTTTCATATGCTGTTGACACTTGTTGTTACCAACATTATTATTATTATTATTAAAATTATTTATATCACTCGCTTCCATGATTACCAATACTACTAACTAATATATAATTACTTTAGTTTAACTTACTACAGTGAACAGTGATGATTTGGCCTCCACGGAGGAAAACAAATGGAGTTTTAATTACAATAAATCAAAAAAAAAAACACGTGATGGGCTAGATATTTTTGGAATTCATCCGATGCTTTTAATTTGGTTTGATTTGATTGTTTAGTGTAATTTCGTTGTGTTTTATTTATTTATTAAGTTTATTTTGATTTTAGTCATAGTTATCCTCTTCGACTGATGGTTTTTTATTGGTACCATTACTACTACTATTTAATAAATGGTTGATACTTGATTTACTGCTATTTAAAGATTGTCCTAGTCCATGAAGAGGAATTGTTGGCAATGTGCTATTGGGCGGTGAAATGGTGTTGAGGAGTGGGATTGAAGTTTGAAGCGCTGGAATTGATGGTATCGAGGGTATAGATGGAATTGATGGTATTGAGGGTATGGAAGGAATCGATGAAGGGGTATTGCCTGAAAATGATGGCATAGGTTGTGATACCAAAGTTGGCTGTGAATTATCTATTGGGTTCAAATGTAGCAGCATACGGTTTGCAGAGCTGTCTGTTGTCTCTCTCTTCATAAAGTCATTGCTGTTGGCAGCATTATTAAAACTACTGTTGATCGGTGGTGATAAGGTGTTGGGATAGGTTGGGTGTGACAGAGGTACACCACTATTATAAAAAGGCTGTTGTACGAATGGAGGTGATGATGTATTTGGTATTGAAGGCTGGGCGATATAGAGTCCTGTTGGTGCTAAGCCTGTGCTGCTGTTGAGTGGAAGTGAAATTGGCTGTAGCATGCCAGCTGGTTGCTGGATTCCATTTCCAACGCTTGAACTAATTGGTATGGAGCCACCCGATGAATCCAAGAATGGGCTGCTTGCAGGTGAATCTTTATTTGCTGCTCTTTTCTTTTTTGGTGCTACTGTTGGTGATGGTGGTGTAGTTGTCGTTGTCGTTGTAGTGGTAGTGGTGGATGCATTTGCTGCGTTGGAACCACCTCTTCCTCTACCTCTACCTCTTCCACCACCTCTTGATCCACGACCACCTCTCGATCCTCTCCCTCTGCCTCTGCCTCTTGAGCTTTGAGTTGGTTCGTCATCGTCATCATCGTCGTCATCATCTTCCTCACTGTCACTTTCGCTTTCCTCCTCATCGTCTTCATCGTCTATATTCATTTCATCTTCGTCCTCCTTCTTTCCTCTCTTATCTGATTTCTCATCGTTCAACTGTATTTTCTCGACAATATCCAACAAAAAGTCAAACGTTGATTCCTGTTGTATGCATGCTTTCCTATTGAAATTCCGTCAGTCAAGACGATAAGAATTAGTCCTCAGTGTGCGCACACGGACTTCATGTCCTATACTCTACTATATTATCAATACTTACAAATGAGAGACCTGCATAGTTTTGCCATTCTTACTCTGAGTGATTTGACAAGTCTTTTGAACAAGATCGCACATAAAGAGCTCTAAACATTGTGCTAAAAACAGATGTTGTAATTGTGTCGTATCAAAGTCAGTAATGCTATTCTATATTATACTATTTTTCAATGATCATATCATAAACTTTCAATAACATACAAATTAGAATTGGAGTTGCTAATGCTATCTTTCCGATCTCTTCATCTTTTTGCATAATTTTCTTAATACGTTCTCTTGGGAACTTAGTCTTATATTTCTTTTTCATTTTCTTTCGTTATTTATATTATATATAGATATATGTTTTGGATGGATGATGTTGGTTGACAAGTCGACTTGAATGACTCTACTTTTCTCTTCTTCTTCTTCTTCTATCTCTTCTCTGGCTTACTCACAATAACAACAACAATGAATGAATGAATGATTGTCAATAGATGATCTAATAGTGTAGAGTGTTGTTGGATCGATAAATAAATGAACTCACGCATAAAATTTTTGTTTTTTATAATTTGAACTTTATTTTGGTTTAAATTTAAATTAGGTGGTTTGTTTTTGCTTGTTGATATTGCCCCACTACTACTTCTACCACTACAAATAACTTCTAACGGATAAAACTTGTTTCACTCACCCATCTATGTCTTTCTTGACAAAAAAATACATAGGAAACTTAATCATATTGAATATATACCATGTGTACCGATGTCAAATGATCATTATTATTATTATAAACTGATTTAGGATGGATTTGATTGTTTAGGTAATTATCATATCCATTTGGCGAGATGTGATTTGATAGTTTCATCCTGCCTTTGTTTGATTTGCTTATATTATTTGATTCAAAGGTAAAGAATTACCAAAGAAGATTCTCATAATCATTATCTACTCCATGTATTGAATCCCGGGAAAGGAAATATCATCTTTGAATAGACAGACACCGACATCCAAAGACAGAATCAAGGATATGGACAAAGACACCATCATTAAATTATAATCCTAGTTTAATAATATTATTTGATTTAGGTGGGTCAATAGATTAATCCTTGTTTTAACTGAATGAATGAATGAATGAATGATAACGATAGATTAAATAAAATTGTACTATGTAAATCAGAATAAAATAGATTTGCCTTTGAATTGTCTTCATTGTAACCGGTATGTTATGAACATGTGAGATATGGTGTATTAGGTGTCGACTACAGTAGAGTTTCTGGCTTGGTGATTTGAGTTTCCATTATGCAGTTGTCCAAAGCTAATAGCATATATGAGACCTGCACTGAACCGATCAGGTATGCACAGGTGCCACCACGATCATTCTTATGCAAGCATAGATACACTATTCATTTGTCCAATGTCACAACTTAATCCTCAATGATTAGCGGCGCTGCTACAAGTACGACGAATTATACATGCAACACATCAATGTTGACATAACCACCAAATTGCAAATTAGATTACTATTTTTCTAATCATCATTATTAACATATAGTATCCTATCATTACCATTTCCTCATCAGAATTGATGTTTGTTGTTTGCAATTGAATTGATATTACTTACATATTTATATATATATATATATACACATTAGCTGTTTGCAGCAATAATGATTTGGCTTTTTGATCAGTAAGCATCATTATTGCTGCAAAGAGCCAAAAAGTTTCACAAATTCATCAGTCATTTTTCTAATCAGATAACATCGTGCCATAAGTATCACAAAGGATACGGAAAAAGTAGTACTCTATACCATTTCGTCGATGTCTTATAATGTCCTAGATCTTGCATCTGATCTAATTTTGTGCACGATATTTGGAGATTGGGTAGATTTTATGATCAATCTCTATTTTTCACTTTAAATATCAACAAATATAACTTATCTTTATATTATTAAATAAATATAATATATATATGTTTGTATAAAAGTAGTATCTATGCATTAGTGAAGGTGTTAGTAAGGGGAGGGGTAGTGGAGTAATAAGAACTGTGTTGTGTTGTGTTTTGTTGCTATTGATTAAACACAAATGCAATTTTAAAAATTTGAGAGTGATACCTGTTTTTAGAAATCAACTCTATTTGTATGCTAAAAGGTAATGAATATGCTCCAAGCATAAAGATGATATTTATTTGTTTTTTAATACAAATAAATAAATAAATAATATTTGATATAATATAAAATTGTTAAAATATATATTGGTATAAATTACATGGAAATAGAAGATGAATGTTAATTGATGAAATTGTGCATTGGCATGCATTTCCATATGTATAGTGTTATGACTGGTTGTTATTGTTGATTGATTGATTGATTGATTGAATTTTTGATTATTGATTGTTTATTATTTTGGATTAATATAGATTATATTATTATTATTTATTGGATATTTAAAGGACTACGCTTTATCTATCATATTACTTACCGACATTCTTTTACAGTAATCAGGTTTGTAGTAAGAGTATCACAACTATTTATATATCTATATACCAATCCATTCTAAACACTGTTACCTGCTGACTGTTTGTTGAAAATTGACTACTTGCAGCTGAATGAATGTTGCCTTGACAAACCATACAGCCACCAACAATAGGTAAATCTACCCTTTGTTTAGGAAATGATTAGACAAAATATACTTATAAATATTGATTAAGGATATATATATGTATATGATAATAATTATTATTATAATAAAATTATTTCTTTGATGTCTATTAGTATCAATTCATATTACACGTACATAGATATATATATATATACCCCACGATATCATGATATAAATATCTTTATAACGATACATCATACTATGCTACTTACTGTTGTTGTTGTTTGTTTTGTTGTTGTTGTTGTTGTTGATATTAAGATGATTTGTTAATATTTTTATTATTATTATGGATATGATGAAAATGTCCCAACAACACATGTACATGTTACATGCACACCAAACAAATCTAGGGCATTTGGGACATCAATGAACAACAACAACACCAACCAAATCAAACCAAACCAACCTTAAACAACCTTTTTAAAATTAACAATAAAAATAATCACTAAAAAAGTACAACTATCAACATCATATCATGTAAATATACTAATTTATAATAATAATAATCATAATAATAATAATAATAACCAAACATATAAATACAAACAAATAATAATATCCATCAAACATTCATTTATTATAATATGTTATAATAAAAGTAGATTTTTAAAATTTTATTATAATATCTGTGTCATTCTTCCTTCCTTTTAAAAGTTATAATATATTTAAATGTTTTGCAATTTCGATTATATTGACGCAACTACAACTATTACAATTGCAATTGCTTTTACAACTACAATTACAACTACAACTACAACTATTTCTCCTTCTACTTCTACCTCTACTATTCCATCCCAAACATTCCTCAATTATTTAAATCTATAACATTTATTTTATAATTATCCTAATATTAATATTCACTCTTACTTCTTAGTCTTTTTTGTTTAATTTGACAACTTGGTCGACCAACCTCGAAATCTTAATCTTAATCATCTTAGTTTAGCCGGATACCAGCAACTTAAATTTCAAATCAACAGGAAATAACAATGAGAATTTTTACATTTAAAATTCATTTTACATTTTATATTTTACTCTTTATTATCTATTTATTTTCAACAACATTCACTGTTACAATGGCTCACAATGGTAAGTAGATTAGTTATTCATATGACTTTGATGTTGAGAATGAGCAGCGAACTATACTATCCTTGAGCTCAACTCAGCAAGTAGACTATCTATCATAGCATTTACTAACTTAGCATGTTGTTGTTTAGCACATTTAGCTTGGGATACTGCTCATGTCATCGATAGAACTAGATTTGCTCATTCCGGTAAATCACCTGTACAGTTTTCTGATGATAATACAGTTGTCACTAGACATGAGAGATCAAATGGTGATGACTTTCCACCAATTAGAGTTCTTGCAACCCATGCCATTGAAGATTCAATCAGCTGGTCTGTGAAGATCATTGCCAACCATGGCTTCTGCGAAGTTGGTGTTTATAGTCCAACTGAAAAGGTAGCTTATTTCTTGAAACCATCTAAAAATGAGATTCAATCTGACTTACCAGGTAAGAATATATGATAAAGAAAAAGAATTCTGTTGATCGCTGACTTAATAATTTATTGAATATCATTAGGTGAAAGATTTGAAACAAAACCATTTGGAGCTGAGGCAATACAGGAAGGTGATATAGTTACAGTCAAAGCTAGAGTCTACAGTAGCGAAGCTGATGCCAACACCAGATTGATGGAAATCGATATATTTAGAAATGACAACGTACATGTTGGAACTGCATTCACAGCTGTTCCAATCAAAAGTAAATTCTATCCAATGGTTGGAATCAACGATGAAGGTGATTCCATTGCCATTGTCAGAGTCTAAGCCTAATCAATCAGTACTTATATATATAAATAACAAAAACTGTCGATATATTTTTCACCTACCTCCATCCAATAACCTTAAACCAACTTTACCAAAACGATTTAATCTCAATCAATACACATGTATAGATATTATATAATTTAGCCTCTAACATTATATGAAACTTTGTTTAAAAAAAAATAATTTATTTGATAGTTGATGAAAAATAAGTGGAACATTGAAGAGTTTTGCTTAGTCGAATCCTTTGAACAATCTCTTCAAATCATCTAAACTTAAATTATATTTTCTTACTTTCTTTGTTGGGTCATAAATATCGTCAAAGATAGCTTGTGTGATGCTCTCTTTCGATAGCTGTAGTTCTATAATTCTTTCCTCAATCGATCTCTGAGTATTGTGGCAAGAAGTAATATATTAGTAATTTGAAAATACTTAATCATTCTATATATATGAAGACATACAGTTATAATGAATTTCTTTACAATAACTGGTCGAGTTTGACCAATTCTGTGTAAACGATCGATTGCTTGGTTTTCAGCTGCAACATTCCACCAAGGATCAATCAAGAAAACCTTGCTTGCACGAGTAAGATTTAATCCTACACCACCTGCTTTCAGTGAAATCAACATGACTTTTGGACCACCATCTTGTTGGAACTTTTCGATAGCAGCTTGCTTTGCTTTTGAAGACATTTTACCATCGAATCTTTCATATTCTTTTCCAAGCGTCCAATTACTTTCACTGAACATCTCCTCGACTTTATCCAGCATACCGGTCCACTGAGAGAAAACTACAACTTTAACTCCTTTTCCTGAAAAATGATTTTGATTTGTTAGTTTCAGATGTATTATTTCATACCTATCGTAGATACCTTTTGCAGAATATTATTTAATTCATCACGTAACATGAGGAGCTTTGTTGAAGGAACGAAAAATTCCTTTTCCATTTCTGCTCTTATATTATTTTGCTTTCCATTGGCTTCGTTCTCTGCCTTTAGTTTCTGTATCTCTATCAAGTCATCATTGTTTAACTGAATTTGGCCATTGGAGTCACAATCTGGGCATTTTGGATGAATATTGCCAAGTGCTTTAAAATAATAAGTTAATTTAATAAGTACCAACAAAATATTTGAGATTAACATACCTTCTTCTTGTGCAATATAATTAGTTACACAATCATAGCAATAGAAATGTCCACATGTTGTATTTCTAATTGAATAAATTGGGATATCCGAACAGATAAAACACATTTCATTTTCATCAACTATCAAATAATAATGGATTTAGTCCCTGAATAGTATTATTGGACAGTCAATTTCTATTTAACTTACGATTATCTTTATGTTTCAACAATAATGAACGATGATCACAGCACTGTCTTAGTCTTAAAAGCTGAGCAAGAACACTTTAATGGATAATGATGTCAGTTGATTAAAGCCAAGCTGATGAAATGGACTGTACTACACTTACCAACCAAAGTTTTTAAGTACACTATGCAAACCTTGTCTCAATAGCTTTGTAAAGATCTCTGTTGCTTCTCTGAAAATAATTTCATAGTATTCAGCTTCTTCCTCCGAGAAACCGAGCCTGACTATCTCAATTGTTTTTGGAGGAAGATCCATTTGAACATTTTCTTTGGTACGACGAAGCAAAATGGGCTTAAGGGTCGATCTCAGTAATGGGATATCCTTATTCCTCTCAATGTATTTACGCCAAGCTTGAATATCTGTTGCAATTGGATGCACCTGGAGATAATTGAGATGAGGGAACATCTCTTCTAGATAATTCTGAACAGGTGTTCCAGAAAGGCACCAACGATTGACAGCTCTCAACGTTTGAGTTGCTTTGAAAATAAGAGTCTTCGTCTTGCACACCTGAGCTTCATCAATGATAACTCTCCACCAGTAAACTTGGTTCAAAGGTGCATTTAATCGAGATCCTTTTTCGTATGCCTTATACTCCAAACCAAAAATCTTAAAGTGCATAGTTGATTAGCCAACTAATTTACCTATCCATCTAAATATACTACTTACACTGTGGGTTGTAATGACAACATCATAATTTTCGAAATCCAATACTCCTCTCTTTCTTGCAGCATCATGATATAGGTAGATTTTGATTCCGGCATCACGCTTCACAAATTTCTTAATTTCTTTTTTCCAATTCAGGACAAGTGTGGCAGGGCAAATAACAAGTGTGGTCTTGGGTAATATTCTAATATTGGTCTGTTTCTTAATTTTGCTTGCTATTTCAACATGTTGGGGATGTGGACTGAGTATTGGGTGGTTGCCCACAATCAGTGAGATACTCATGAGCGTCTTTCCAAGACCCATGTCGTCACAGAGCAAACCTCCAGAAATACTGTTCTCAGTCATTGGAGCGAATAAACTGATTTTGTCGCAGTACTGGTTGTAATAGAATGGTGAACCATCGTAGAATTTATAACGCTTCCAATAGTTGAGTAGTGAGGAATTGAAAGAAACTTCTGGATTTCTTTCACGATGAGTCATCCACCACAGTCCTTCCTTTTGGTGAGGATGCAGATTTGCCATAATAAATGGATGTGGGTTGGCACTAAGTAGATTGTCACGGACAAAGTCCAAGTCTTTGAGCACCTCTGGTTCTTTGAGTGCAAGAGGATTGTAATTAAGTTGATTGGCAGTGAAACCACATGCTGCAAAAAATTCAAATAATACATTGACTCTACCAAGTTCAGCAAAATCGTCATCGTTTGTTGGAACTGTTTTATCTTTAAGGGGATTGATTTGACTTTTGTAGGTAAGATAAGCCTCGACCTCCGCTGTTGCTGTGACCCTATTTGACTGGTATCCAGTCAGCTTTAACTTTCCTATCATACGCAAATATCCAATTCTCATCAGTGGATAAACGACCTGCTTCAGCTCTTTGCCATCAGGAAGCTGACTCATCATCAAATACCCAAGAAACTAAATAAACAACAAATAAGTAAGTTAAAATGTCATTCTCATTGACAGTACATTAGGCAAATATAACCTACAGAACCATCGGTACGTGAACAAATCAAAATTGAATTTGGTGGATGATTATCGTAAAGTCCTGACTTTGTGAAATAGACTGCTTGATCATTGAGAACATTGTTGTGAGCCAAATTAACAGATTGATTTGTAAACAAAACCAAGAGCTTGTGCCAATTTTGGACTCCAATGGCACCTTCGTGTACCAATCCATTCTTTTTATAGAGCTGTGGGTTGTTGAACCAAGATCTCTCCTCTTTAATGTCGATCTCGGGATCTTCAGGCTGAGATGCAGTTGAACTATCTTGAGAGCTGTTGAGGGAGTTGCTTGATGAAAGGGATAAAGCTGAAGGGTCTTTCTTTACTTTTGTTGGAGTGGACTTGAGTTGATCCATGTATTCTTTGCACAAATTTTGAGCAACTGAAAGATCACCACTTGATTTCGAACATATTGATCTAAATTTCCATTTAGGTAAATCTGGAAACTCTTTTCTGATCGCTTCTTCCCATTCTTCATTTGGCATACTTGATTGAGTTGGCGTATCTAAATCGAAAGAGGTAACACTATCTTGGCTTGGCTCCTTTACAGGAGAAGTTGATGTCGCCGGTTGTTCTTTTTTGACACGAGCCTGTCTAGCTTCCTCACTTTTCTCTGCGATCCTCCTCAATATTGCTTCTCTTCTTTCAACATCATCTTCAATATTGAGATAAGAATAATCTTCCTTTGGCACAGGTTCTTGTTTGGGTGTAAACACTTGTTTGAGGGCTGGCTCTTGTTTGATTTTCTGTGTTGTTTGTCGCTCAAGCTTCAGGTCTGGCAATGGTTCTTGTTTGATTTTCTTTGGTTTCTTTGGTGAGGTGGTTGTCGTTGTTGTTGTTGTTGTATATTCATCTTCGTCCTTAATTTCAAGCGATCGTTTGCCAAGGTGATGACCAGCTGACTTTCCTGATGTATCTAAATCTTCATTCACTTCTATTTTACACTTTAAACAAACATAGCTCTCAATTGACTTTGCATCTTCATCCGATATGCCAACGCAAGCGCCATGAAACCATTCATCACAGTGATCACAGCATATCATAAAATCGTCTTCTTTTTTCCGGCATATGCAATAGACTGTCTCTGCTTCCTCATCGCTGTCGAGATCAATCGCATCAACATCTCCATCATCAATTACATCTTTATCATTATTAACATTCTTCATCTCGTTCTTTTCTTTTTTAACCTCCTTCATCTCTTCCTTTTCTTTTTTAACATTCACATTATCGACCTCATCCAAATCTAAATCCACAACTACAACGCCATCGTGATTGACATTAATTTTAGTTCCAATGCTATTTTCAGTAGGCATAGAAGTATCACCACTGGACGGTAATGAGGCAGAGTCTTCAATATCCTTAGCGTTGTCAGTATGCTCAACCTTAATTGATTGTTTTTTGTTGTTGCTGGTGGCCTTGCTTTTACTATGACTGTTGCCGTTGATATTCTTCGAATCATTGACGACCTTCTCTGCAGTGACAACTACTTCATCTTCACTAATATCGAGCTTAGTCGGTACTGTTGTTGTATTGAGAGGTTCGTCAGCTGTAGGATCAGGCGAATCAATAAGTATAACTGGAGGTGTAGACGACACCCTAGAGGATAGAGGCTTTCTACCAGGAAGCTTAACACTGGGTAGTGGCTCGTCTACATCAGTATTTGCACTTGTAGTCGTAGTAGAAGTAGTAGTGGTAGTAGTAGCTGCAGCTACTGTTGTGGTCGAAGTAGAGGTTGCGGCAGACGCAGTATCACCTGATGGTGCATCTAAATCTATATCTATATCTATTGCTTCGACTTTCTCTTTTTTAATGTTCCTCTTCGGTGTAGGTGTAGTGGTAGTCTTTCTGCTAGCTGGTTTCATTGCGTGCTTGTTGTAGACAATGAAAGAAAAACTAGTAACTAGTAACGAATACTATTATACAATAGATTGTTTAGATTTAGCACTAATAATATATTATTAGGGTCACCTATTTCTGAGAAATATGGAGTTGTGGGTGTGTGTTAGATCATTTTATTTTATTTTATTTATTTTTTTAATTTCAATTTAATAATAACAGTAAATTTTAAAAAAATTGCGAAAAACAGCAACAAACTTAATTAATAACAAAAAAAAAAAGGGAGTTCTTGTTCCTATGGAGTTGCTCACTCCTCCACCTGGTACCCTCCACTTTTTAAATTTGAAATTTTCCATTGATCTATTTGGGGATAAGGGCAGGGAGGGAGATGGATAGATATTTGTTTTTGTTCAAGTTCTACTAGTACTACTAGTACCAATGAATTGGTCCATCTCATTACCACACCACAACAAAACACACACACACTCACACCACTCAATATTAAATAACCCACAAAGTCCCCAATAAGCAACAACTGTAATGCTATCCAACATTTGAATCCAGGCACTGATAAGGTAAAGTTTAAAGTAATCTATCTTCATTGTTTTGTTGATTCAGAATTTAGGCGATGTTGCTGATGATGCTAATATCAACAATAAGTTTGGGATTATTATTATCCTGTTTAATGCCACAATTGAACTCTCAATTGTTGTTGCTCCTCACATCGCCTAAATTCTGAAACACCAGGTGTGTGAGTATTAGTGTGTGAGTGTGAGTGTGTTTGTTGTTATTGTTCAACTAAAACAACAGTAATTAAAGTAAAGCAAAAAGTGCACGAGTCAATCCTGTTGTTTATGCATAAACAGCACTTCAATTTCAATATTCAAAAATCAATATATAAAGTTATGAATGATTTTATAATAAATAAATAAAAACTTAAAAACAAAACAAAAAAAAAACAAAAATTAAATTAAATTGCAAATTTATAGATAAAGCAACAAAATCGTATTACTCTAAATGTTTTGAGTTCAATTTCAATATGTTTTGAATTTAATAGTTTCTCATTTTATTATTACTTATTAATAACAACATCTCATCTCTCGCATCTCATTCATAATTATAGTTACTTCATTTATTTTTTTTTTAAAATTCTCTAATTTATTTATTCATTATTATCTTCATCTATCATCATCATTATTATTATTATTTTATTATTATTATTAGTAAAGTAATAGGATAGATATATTGATTGTTTTTTTTTATATTTATTTATATTTATATTTATTATATTTTATATTTATCTTGTAATTGTATTTTAGTCAAATAACAAATAATATTAATCAATCAAAATCAGACAACCTACTACCAACTACCTAGTACCCACCAAACATTACTAATAACAGTTTAAAATTTGTACCATTAAAGTTTTTATAAATGTAAAGTATTTCATTATTTCCTTTCCTTTTATTTTTATTTTGTTTTTTTCCATATGAATAAAAATTAAAACAGTTGAATCACATCTAGTTAAAGATAATGAATTTATTATTATTATATTTTAAATCTTTTTTATATTCATTCAAATAGCTTAATAAATATATATGTATCCCCAGTATTTAATACTTTTTGAATCCAATGAAGATCCACAAGGGTGTTTAAATTTAACAATTATTTCTTTTTCTACTTTGCAATATTATTATTTTTAAATATTATTATTGTCACGCCAATATATGAATGAGTGTATTGTTTTAAATAATGTTCCATCAATCCTGTCAGATCACTGGCATAATTATACCAGACACAATAACAATGTTGGTTGTTAGTTACCAGCGCCTACCTTATGGTTTTAAAATAACCTAATTTTAATTACCATAATAATGTCACTCATTCCAAAGACATTAAAATTAAACTTTAACAAATATCTTATCTTACTTGACAGGATGAATCGATATCTTTTATTTTCTTATTTTATATGTTTGGCTGCTGGGTATGCCAGTAGCTCTATTCATTGGAGTATAAACACCAACGAAATATTAATAATTTTAAAATTCGACAACACCCTATCTTACCTAAACTAAATATTACTATTGATTGTGTGTTGTGTGATTTTATTTACTTTTATTAACACAATTGTGAACCCGACACACCCAGAGAAATCACAATTCACTCACATCTAAATCACCAGACCAGTATTTTGAAAATGATGTTGAAAATCAAGAACATCAATCACACACTCACAAACCAAATAAAAGAAAGAAGAATGAGTTGGTGGTGTGATAAATATTAAAACGATGTGAGTGTGTTGACAATAGGAGTCTTCTTTTCTTCTCTCTCTTTCTCTGCTTTGCTCATACAATTGGAGTTCCAATTACAACTATACAATCAAACAGACACTCGTTTATCTTCACATCTTACATCTACCATCTACCGCTATTGTTGTAGAAATAATAAATTATTAAATTGAATCAAAAATCAATCACCTAAACTTGCTGTATAAATGCTATAGTTGGATTGTGCTTGACAATGGTCAAAAGTAATTCACCTGTGGTCAAGAAGATTTACTAGCACCAGAACACCTACCACCAACACTCTCAACATCACAACAAACCAGAATAATTTACATTACTCTCGAATTTATCAATCAAACTTCACCTACCAATCAATTAATGGTCAAAACAAACAAAACACTAAAATCAATACAATAACTACAACAAGAATTTGAATTGAATAAATTATTATTAAAACTATACTATATTACTATTTAAAAAGTTTAATTTTAATTTCTAAAGAAAAAAACAATTTTACCTGCGAATCATAAATCCACTAGTTAATTTACTAAAATGTAATTAAATCTGACTTAAACAAGTTTGTCGATGATGTTCAATCAATCAATATTGCAATTCACACAATTTAAACACTTTTTCACCTTTCGCACGAAAACAGAAAGCAACATTCCTATTTTGCAAGAAATTGAAAACAACCATCGTATGGTGCGTGTTGCATCAAAGATAGAAATGCTTTACTTTTTTTACACTCCTGGGTTTTCCCAATCTCAAATTTATTTTATTTTTATTTTTATTGAATTTTGTTTTTTTAGATAATAACACATTCAAAAAAGAAACAACTAAACTAAAAATCAACAAAACATGTTGCAAACAATAAAAATTCAGTCGTTGTAAATACAATTAAAAATTTAATATATTATTATTATTATTAAAACTAATATTAGTAGTAGTAGTATTTTTAAATAAATAAAAAATATCATAATTAGAAAATATTATTAAAATATCATATCACATCATATTTATTCAAAAAAATCAAACAAAAGCAATAATAATAATAATTTAAAATAAAATACAAACCATACACCAAAAATACAATAAAGAAAGAAAGAAAGATAGAAAGATAGATAGATAGATAGAAATTTAGATATTTATTTAGTTTGATATAAAAGATAGAGATAAGATAGATTAGATCTAAAATAACATATGATTGTAAATTAGAATAGAATAGATAGAATAAAATCAAATAAAATAGAATTGAAGTAAAATTAGATAGGACTACTATAACATTACAGAGATAGGATAATAGAGAGAGAGAGAGAGATAATAGTACAGTAATATAACATCATTTAACGTAGCATAACATTGTTTAATAACTAACTAATTGTAAAGTAAAGTGTAAAGTCAATTCAATTATCTTTTTAATGTTTTTATTATTCTTTTATTAAAAAAAGTCACAAGGATCATTCACCCAATCAAACAATCAAACCATCAATCAAATAAATAAACACCTAAAAAAGCAAAATAAAACCATCTTGAATTGAATAAATATGTTATTTCAAGAAAACAAGAACAATTCATGATTTTATTATCACATTACAACAATAGCAACAATAGTTAATAAATTTATCACCAAATAAATAAAATCGATCAAAAAAAAGCATCTTACTTTCTCAATTCACAATCCACAATATTTACTTAATCATCATCAGCATCCATCATCATCGCAGGTGATTGGTCGATTCTTGCTTGAATGCTTGACTGACTGATTAATCAAATTTATTGAATAAAAACCTATCAAATGCTTGACTTATTCAGTCAAATTACCTTTTTAAAAATTACTAGTTTAGCATCTAAAATTACCATTCCAATCACACAGCCTTATATAAAATGCCATATCAAACCCAGCATATCAATACTACCACCACCCTCACCACAATACAAATATCTGATAACCCATCCCACGCATCGTAACACATCACTATTGCTTTTGTTGGTATATTTTCCACTCCCAAACCAACCAACCACAAACACACAACATAAAACACATACTATATATATATTCATTTATTTATTTGCAGACACATGCATACACACCTATACATAGACACACAAATAAATAAATAAACAACTGAAATTTACAATACAACAACAGCACCTGGCATGATTCAACAATTAATTGTTCTGTTATGTTGTTCACCTCCTATCAAATTGAATGTTGCTCTAAATGCAAATCAAATAATCAACAACCATAAGCATAATCAAACTAGTATATGAAAAATAATCAATAAATATAACAACAACAACAGCAACAGCAACAAATAAATACATACATTTCAAATTTATTATATATTTATTTAAATTTATTATAAATTCACGCGATACATTTGTATATAAATCTACTTTATTATTAAATTTGAAATAATTATAATAATTTAGTATAGTTTAGTATTTATATAAATATATTATTGTGATTCACTGTCCAACTCGTAAACATATAAATAAGATAAAAATAAATATTCTTACTAACAATTAAAATTATAAAATTTAGATAATAATAAAAATAATAATAGATAGTAATAGTAGTAGTAACAACAATAATAATAATAATAATAAGTGAAAAAGATAGATAATAAGCAAAAAAGAAAGAAGTAAAAAAAAGTGAAACACCACTGAAACTGGACCATCAATAGTCAAATTACGCAAACAGCATCAAGCAGTGAATTCAATTCGATGAAACTTATTTTCTTATTGTAGAATAATGATCCATAACCAAATAAACTTACAGAATCATCTTCAACAACAACAACATCAACAACCGCATCAGCAACAATTATTACATCAACTTTCGAATATAGATAATGTTTCTACACCGGTAGATTCATCGTCACCAATCAACATCCACAACTCAACTGAAGAAATAACAAGATATACTCCACCTCCAGCGTAGGTAGCACCATCTTGTCTGACGAAACCTCAAAACATCTTACTCATTGTTTTCTTTTTCTTTATCAATTGATCATTTCACACAGCCAAATTCGTAGATCAAGATATGAAGAGGATTTCTTTGAACTTGAAAGAATAGGAAAAGGTGGATATGGATCTGTATATAAAGTACAAAATCGTTTGGATGGATTATTCTACGCATTAAAAAAGATCCCATTTAAAAACACTTCACAAACCTACCTTGAAAAGGTTTTGCGTGAAGTGAAAAACTTTGGCGTCTCTTAATCATGTAAATATTGTTAGATACCATTCCGCTTGGTTGGAAACCGACGATCTTAGTATTCCAATCAATCATTCTGGATCAAAAATTGAATTTTCACCTTCACTTCAACAACAACAACAGCAGCAAAATGTAAAACAACAAAATAGTATATTAAATTTTATCGATGGAAATTGGGGTACTTCTGAAACATTTGACGATGACGACGAGGAAACCGTTGAAATTGACACTTCAAAGCCATTCAAGCCATCCAACCAAATGGACATCTCTGGACAGGCCATCTTAGACGAGGAATCAGATTATGACAACAGTCTGAACAGACTTCAGTTCCCACCAGAGATGGAGGAGCTGCAGCTGTTCCAAAAGCACACCAAAGCAGAGCCAATGTTTTATGATGACGATGAAGAAAGCTCTGCTGGCACCGCCACCGGAAATGGTCTCTTCCGCCAGCCAAAGAAGCACTTTACCAGCTTCAGTTTGGACGAGGAAGAGGAGGAGATCTCTTCGTTCTCATCGTCTTCATGCTCATCGAATTTCGATGATTCCGATGCCTACCTCTACCAACATCACCAATCTACACTCATCCCTAACCCACAACAAAAATCAACAACTCCACCTATCACCATGCCATCAAGAAACAATAATAACGCAAACAACAAACAGTCTCCACCAAAGTCATTGTCATGGTCCTCTTTTCGGCTTACCACTCTTTTTTATAGTGATGCAACTCTACAGTCAGACATTATCTCAGTGGTTAGAGAATCGCGCACCAGACCAAATCAACTCTGAAGAGAACTTGCGCATCTTTAAGCAGATTTGCGTGGGATTACGTTATATTCACTCTAAAGGCATCATACATCGAGATCTCAAACCAGGCAACATCTTCCTTGGTCGAATAGATACGCCTTCACCATGTTCGGATCATTCACTGGATGATGAAATATCTGGTGACCTTTTGGTTTCTCTCGGTGACTATGGTTTGGCCACTCACCACAACCCTCTTCGACTTCGCCCACCCCTTCACCTACCCCAACCTCCACACCCTCACTGCTACCTGTCAATACACATACACTTTTGAACTCCATTGTAAGTGCACCTCTAGATCAATCAACAAATTCTGCGCCAGCCCAGCTACCCCTTACCTCAACCCCGTCATCCTCTCTCGCCTCATCTCTGAGCCGCTCCTCAGAACATTGTAAACATACTAGCGCCGTTTGGTACACTGACCTACAGCAGCCCAGAGCAAAAGAAAGGCTTGTACAATGAAAAAACTGATATCTACAGTCTAGGAATCATTCTGTTTGAACTCTACTACCCATTTTCAACCAAGATGGAGAAGGCCAGAGTCCTCTCGGAGCTACGTGCAGGAATACTTCCAAAACAATTTGCTAAGACCTATCCAAAAGAGTCTGCCCTGATCCTCTCTATGATGAGAACCAACCCTGATGAAAGACCTTCTGCCTGCGACATCTTGAAGAGCGAGATTTTTGGTCAAGTCCTGTCGGTCTCAGAAATGGAGGTTTTGATCAAACAACAACAGAACATCATTGAGAAGTTAAGCAAGAGATCTACCAGTTGAAGTCGCCCTCCATCGGTGATAATTCAAATTCACCCAACGTTTTTCATCACACTCCAACCAACGACCACATCTTAACAGCAGAGTAATTCTAACATGATGGATCTGTACATATTATTTTTTTTTCTATTTTTTTTCTACATATTTGGTATTGACAATAAAGGTTAAATATCATTTAGTTCGAGAACGATTTCATTGGTGGTCCTATTTTTTTTTTTTAATGAATATTGAAAACTGTTGGTTATCAATAGAGATATTTAATCAACACTGATGACACTATTCGAATTGATTAGAAACTCTCTTTGAATGGAATTATATTAGCATGAAATTTCCTTAATTTATCAAGTCACAGTTCCACTTTTACATTTTTTTGCTAATTAGAACAGTTATCTAGTTGATTAAAAAAAGAAAAAGTTTAATACTGATCAGGTATTGTTTTTTTGTTGTTTTTTTTACCAAGTAAAAATTGAAGTATAAAGCTTTCTTTATCGGATGACCGAAGCCATCAAAGATACTGATAAGGTATACTAGTTATTAAAGGTACTCAAATAGTTGACTATTCACCATTATTTATGTTTATCAAAAACTAGATAAACTTTATACAGATACTATCTGTACAAAAAAATCGAAAAAAAAAAAAAAAAAAAAAAAAAACTAGAATGAATTGTAAAATCAATGATCGTTTGTTTTATAGCAATTCTGCCGAATCAAAACTCACTTTGTTATAATTTCAAGACTTTTGTTATTTACCGCAAGCGGAGTTAATTGACAAAAATATATTTGCAAGCTGTGAGATTCGAACTCACGAACCTTGCGGACTAGAACTTGAGTCTAGCGGATTTAACCACTTTCCTAAGCTTGCTTCTGATGATGTCAATTTTTTTGCACAAAAAATCGATAATATTATTCTAGAAATTTCAAAGATAATTAAATTGAAAAAAGTTTTGTTCAGTTCTAATAAAATACTCCCCAGGTTTTTAAACAAAGTTAATTATTTTAGGTCACCCAATCATGGTGTAGTTTATTAATTTATCTTAACACAAAGAAAACTTAAGATTCCTAACTTATTGAGTAGTTATATTAATTTTTGTCACACAACCCCAATGGATTTGAATTCAACTATATACAAATCGAATCATTACAGTTTTTTTAGATATAAAGAAGAGGAATCTGATGAAAGATTTCTACAGAAGGAATGTTGGATTGACTTTTAACTCGCAATATCCGACAAAATAGGAATATCAGTGATGGAGAAAACGATGATTGTAAAATTGATGTTGTTTTCAATGTCGGTTGATGCTTTTATTACTGACACTTGCTCGTCCATTACCATTGTACAACATTACCGATTGGCATGCGGAGAATCAACCACATTGGAGGCATGCTATAATCTGCTATTACCTCCACATGCCTCCGTCAACTCTCTGCTTGTCGACTACGATGATTCACATTTGATTGCTGTCGTTTCGTGAGAAAGAAACTGCAAATCAAGAGTATAACGATGCTCTGGCATCTGGCAAGAGACTGCATTCTTGGCATCTCGTGACGAAGAAGGAAAGTTCTGCGTGGCACTTGGAAGCATTAAAGTCAACACCGACATACGCATAACTCTTACTATTATATCAGAGATTGGATCCTATCGAGACTGTCTACAGTTTCTTATTCATAGATACTGGTTCCCTTTGGGTTACTATCCGACGAGGATCAACCTACATCTTTCGCTCAACAAACAAGATGATCTCCTTTGAGTTACCACATTATAATGAAAGTGATTACAAAAACAAAGTTGACCAGCACAATAAGATTAGTGATATTCAGTTGGAATTGGACCATGGTGTCACTCATAATATACTGCTGCTAATGAGGATTGAGCAGACTGAGCTAGTCTCACCAAATATCTTTATTGAATACGATTCACTTAATAAGTCCTATGCAGTTGCTTTGGATATCCAAACTGAACCACTTGCTAAACCAGTACAGCAGTAGAAGTCTGGACATCAACCAAAAGGCTGAATTTATATTTATCGTGGATTGCTCTGGCTCCATGAAGAGCCAGCGTATTGTGCTGGCGAGACGTGTCTTGCAATTTCTCATTCGATCACTTCCGAGCAGCTCAATAAAGTTCAACATCATTCGGTTTGGATCAAATTTTGAATCACTGTTTACTGAAGGCTCATTGGAATATAATGATACCACTTTGAAGCGAGCTACTGAATATGTTGATCAACAAGTTGAAGCCAACCTAGGTGGAACTAATTTGCTTCCTGTCCTGCAGCATCTGTTTCGGAGGAAATGAGGAGAATGAATATGATCATAGATATCCAAGACAAATTTTCATTTTAACAGATGGTTGTGTATCAAATACAGATAGCATTGTGAAATATGTCAACGGAGAGCGGTCTACATCAAGAGTGTTTACCGTTGGAATAGGTAAATCTGCAGATAAAGAGCTTGTATATGGATTGGCGTCAGCTGGTGGTGGTGAACACAGGATGGTCTTTGAAGATTGGGATGGATTTGAGTCTGACATTTTAGAACTACTAAACACCTTTGAAGCCGAGATTATCTAACTTATCATTGGATTGGGGCAATGCCCTTACTCCGTTTGTCAAGCAAGCTCCCAATATAATTCGTCCAGTCTACACCCATGAGAGGATGGTGCTCTATGGCCTATTTGAAAATGGAATAACTGACGACATCCTAAATTCAGTTCATCAGCTGGAGCTGAAGGCAACTGATCCAACTGGAAAAGAACTGTCGTTTAAATTCGATCTGGATTTTAAGATTCAAACCGATCTACAGAATAAGAGTAACAATTTAATACATAAGATAGGTTCGATCATTTACATAGAGAGATTAGAAAAAGAAGAAGCAAGATTACAATTGAAAGCAAATGAGAGTAGTAATAATATTAAAGGAACTGATAGTTGAGAGATGTAAAAAGTATAATTTGGTATCAAAATATACTTCTTTAATTGTAAATAGCAGAAACCGATTCCGATGCACCACAGCTAAATATATCTAAGCCCTTTTGTACTGGTAGATAGAGTTCATAGATTTCAAACTATTGGAGAGCAACCGAAAACAATTATCATCAAAGGTGAACAACTTACAACTAGACCATGTTGCAATACTGGCTTTGGTGGATCAACTTCATCAAAGTCTCCAACAAACTAAGCCTTCAACTACAACACCAACTCAGCCTCCTTCATCATCCTCATCAGTCTCTGCTACAACCAATACAAATTCCAAACTAAATGCAGAAAAAGATAGATTACTCGATATTATAAAGTTACAGAATGCCAATGGATCATGGACATTGAATGAACAAACCAAACAGTTCAATCTAGCTGAATCTATGCCAATAGAGTTAAATGGCAATATTGATCTATGGCTTACTGTACAGATCATCGTTAAACTTGATACTGAATTCCCATCAATGCCACAATTATATTCCAATATTCAACTAAAGTCAATCAAGTGGATTCAACAACAACTCGATGCTATCTCCAATCCATTGCTACCATCATACGAATCATTATTGGAGAAAGCTAAACCGAGAAATCAACTACCATATTCCAGCGCATCTTCTCTTTGACAGTGTTTCTGAATATTCCTGTATTTTTATTTAATAAATAGATATTATAACTAGTTTCTGTTTAGTAATAGTAATCAGAAACGAAAGAAATTTCAAAATATTATTATTATTATTAATATTACTAATTCAGTTATTTGTAAAACTAGATCTAGGTCTTGGTGCAAAAATAACCAAAATGATTTTGTATGGTTTTGATGAAAAAAAGAAACCCACTTAAAAATTCTGGAAACTCGAAAATTGATCATAAAAAAGAGTGGCTCAAGCACATCAGATTTAGTTTAAAAGAAAATTAAATGAATAAATTCAACATCACCTCAAGGTCAAAAAATTAAATTGATGGAACAGTTTGGTGTGAGTCTCATTTCCTAATTCTTAACATTAATTTTGGAGACAGACAATAATTTTATTGTAATCTATTTATCTATTCAACAGAATTTGAATCATCAATAGGTCAGTTCTGGAGGTATTCTTTTTTCAATAGATTGTCACCTATAAATATTCAATCAATCAAACAATCAATCAAATCAATCAGAGTGCCTCTTGTAATATAAATAATATTACAGTTAATAACCATTAGTACATAAATGGAGGATATGCAACCAAATGCATGTTCTGAGAAAATATTATAAATGTTATCTCCAAATGCAGAGACTCAGCGTTTGTTTGATTCTTTAAATAGACAGTCCGATTGGAAGGCTTGGTACGGTCATTTTGAGTTGTAGTCATTCTTCGTACATAGAAGGAAACTAATCAGATTATCAAATGTAGGGGTACTTATGTGGTCCGATAGAGAATGGTCAACAACAGTCAGAGAAGACTACAGTTGTGATGGAAATGTAATGGAATTATTTCACACACGACCAAGCTAGAAGCAGAGCTTACAGATGGGGTGAAGACGCCATTGGAGGATTTTGTAATCGTTTCCAAAAATCTTTGTATTGGTACTGCATTCTGGAATCATCAAGACCCAATCATTAAGGAACGTCTCTTTGGTTTTGACTGTCCAGAAGGAAACCACGGTGAAGATGGTAAGATTGGCATAATATTGATTTAGATGTCAAGGAGTGTGGAGATCGCTTGATTTGGCTACTAACGTAAAATATCGGAACCAGTCAAGGAGCATTACTTTTATATAGATAATACACCTACACATTCGTATGCAAAGATCTGTATAAATATCCACAGAATGAATATCCCTATGAGCGATTGGTCAATGAAATAGACATCGTTTCCAAAATCGGAACCCGAATTTGAATTGGAGGACACTGCATTTTCGATAATGATGAGTATTTCGACTGTTTCATTGAGTATGCCAGCGAGCGAAGAGGACATCTTGTGCAATCACTATACAAATCGTGGACCAAAAGTCAGCACCCATCACTGTTTTTGCCACACTCTGGTACAGAAATACCTGGTCGTGGGGATACAACGATCGTCCGTCCCTACATTCGTATGCTTCGTCCTGGTGTTTTGGTCGGTGAAGAAGTTCACATTGGAAAGCGATACTACGCTGCAACTGACGAACCACAGCCAAAGACCTCAAGTGGTCAACAGGTCTGGGGAATCACAGGTCAAATACATGTTCACAGAAAATGATACAAACACTGAGCGATTGTTCAACTGGCCCAACTCAAGTCCTATGTCAAAGACGGTATCAACAATGCCGTCATCAGGGCTGGGAAGATGTTGTCAATCAATCGAGCGGAACCAAAGTAGCTGCTCGCTTCCATCGTGTTCTTGGACCAGGTGAGCAATACACTATCAAGTTAGATTTGCAAACTATGAATTTGAGAATCCATGGGTTGATTTTCGATCAGATTTTCGCAGCA
>RCNN01000315.1:0-31669 GCA_003667245.1 Heterostelium multicystogenum
ACTATATTTTCAAATTGAGTGGGTGCGCTACTCAGAAAAAACAAAATGTTAGTTTTGGAATTATTATTAAATTATTATGTTAATTATTATTATCTTATCTTTATCGGTAGTTGGATATGACCAGTATATGTAGCTATATAGATAGATAATAATAGTAGTTGTATAGCTTTATTGTAGATAAGTTAGATTAGGTTTAGCTAAGCCATGATGATCACAAGAAAGAAGAGAACGAATCTTGGGTATCCTCCACTCAATCTTCGTTACAATAAGCATGGAATACCTTATGAGATAGATGCTTTTGGTAATCCTATTGCCTCAGGTCTCGATAGGCCACCCAGAAGAAATGCTGCTGTGGTGTCTCTCCAGACCTTGAGTGGAATTCAGCAGTTGGATATTGATAGTGCAAATCCAGCCGATATCGATGCGTACTCGCAATTCATGGTCACAGATAAAAGAGGCACCTCAGATGATCCTTTCGTGCTTGACGAGAGCGATGAAGATATCGATACAAATACATTGGATAAAGATAAATCGTCGGAAAATAGTAATGAAGACGGACAGTCGGAATCGAAGAACAAGGGCGAGCATGGAGAAGATAAGGCTGATGACAATAAGGATGAATCAGAGGTGATACCAACAGTACAGACTCATGATGCTGATGGAAATATACAGTTGAAAGCGATGGTATAGCAGTATATTTAGAGTATGATAGGCCACTCCTTTCACCAGTATTGTTCAAAGAGAATCATCTCGAGATTAAGTCACCATTCTCTGCGATCAATACAAGCCAAAGACAAAAATATGATATAGTAATTGAAATCAAATATGAAGACCTAACAAAGTTCAATGTAATATTAGGACTGAACCTATCCTTATTAGTGGAACTACACATACTCATGCGCTTCCTTCTCATTCCTATTTCTATTCTTTACTCTGCTAACAAATAGGTCAATTTTTTAAAAGAGAATACATCGATTCAGATCGGAACGAAATTATTTACATTCACTAAACACTGGCTCAAAGTTCCTAAAATATGTACAAGTATTTGTCGTTATAAATGTCTAGATGCAGGACTGCACAGTTGTGATATTGATTCACTAACATGCATTTTATTGTTAATTAGACTATGAGCTAGGTATTCCAAATCAAATTTGGTTAAAAGGTATAAATAAGAATGATTTCAATGCCATACAGCAGTTGATTTGCGAAAAGTCTCATTGGATAAAGTTATTATTAAAAACAGAGTATGTTGTTCTTATGAATATCATCAGTTCTGTCGAGATTGGCAAGTCACTGACATCCTTCATTCTATCCAGATCACATGGATTAAAGTCAGAGAAGATTATAGCAAGATATCCTCCACCAAAAGAGCATCCGAATGCAATGGATATTGTAAAGATCACATCGGACGATATGTATAAGTTAGAACCAAATCAGTATTTAAATGATTCAATTATTGATTTCTACACAAGGTAGCTATAGAATAGCTTAGCAAAGCATCCATTCCAATATGTATTGTACTATACTAATAGATTGGTAAAACCTCCATCAGATATATTAAGGACCATTATGTTACCGAGCAGGATAAAGATAGATTCTACTTTTTCAATACATTCTTTTATAATAATCTAACGACGAAGAAGAACATGGACGATGCCTACAAAAAAATTGCAAAATGGACTGGATCAACTGATATATTTTCTAAGGACTTTTTATTCATTCCAATTTGTGAGAAGTATGTTTATCACCATCCTCTTTAAGAAGTTGTGCGATCCCTTTATTAATTTATATATGATCCTGATGCGATATAGCTTTCATTGGACACTTTGTATAATATCTTTTGCAGGTCAGGACTTTGAAACATCAACTCCTAGTAACAGACCTTTGATCATTTTTTTGGATTCACTGAATTCTCATAGAGTGGTGTCTATCACTGGCAAAATTAGAATATATCTGTCAATGGAGTGGAAGTATAAGAAGTCCAATCCATCGAATGGCGCAATTCCAGAGCGAGTCTTTACTTCTGCTAATTTGCCATATAGGCGTCCCTCGGTACCAAGACAAGATAATTTGTGTGATTGTGGTGTTTACTTGCTTCATTATATCGAGTTGTTCTGTCGGAATCCAGAGACAAACTTTGATAATCCACTAAATCGTCCAAACTGGTTTCCAAAAGAGGAGATCAAGGAGAAAAGAGAAATTATCAAGAGTCTCCTAGATCGGCTCCACTACGAGCAAATGGACGAATCAGAGCTAGCCGAGATGATAAAAGAAGAGGAAAGAAAGGAGAATGAGAGGCTGGAAAGAGATAAACTACTTGAATTGACAAAGAAAAAAACTGCGGAAACAGATCTAACGAACGGCGAAGATCATACTGTGGATATTGAGAAACAAGAGTTGGACAAAGATGGAAATAATGATCAAAAAGAAGATTCGAATGAAGAAAGCAAAAAGGTAAAAGGAGAAAATATCATCGAGGAGAATGTGGACAAGCAATCAGTTGAAGACAGTAATAATACAGATGCAAATGTACCAACTCCAATACTTGATACCAATGCTCAAGACATCGAAATAGATTTGGGAAGAGAAATAGAAGATCAAAACGGGGACAGACCTTATAAAACGGATGAAGAGGGTGACATTCAGAAAACAAAAGAATCATCAACATCAGATCAAAAAAAAGATGATATCATACCCAAAGGCGATTTTAGTGAGTCCTTCATTGACAGCAGCAGGAGCAGTAGTAGTAGTAATAATAATAATAATAATAATAATAATAATAATAATAATAATAATAATAATAATAGTAGTAGTTTAGTTAAAAGAAAGTTTGATGAAACTAATCAAGATAAAGATAAAAATGAAGAGCAAACATCGTCTTCTTTCAAGAAGCAAACAACTTAAACTCAAAAATAAACATAATCTTAATAATAATATGATCATTTTAACATGATTTTTCTTTAGATGCTGAAGCAATCCAAATATTTAAAAGAGGAAATCGCTTCATTCATTTATTTCATCATTTTCTTTCGTTTGTCCGCAGGTTATAATATAATAAAGATGGATGTTGAACACCCATTGACTAGTTCTAGTTCATTCGTTTCATCTTGAAACCCCTTATATTGATTTGCAAACAAAAAACCACAAAAAAAAAAAGATTGACAGACAAACCAACATCATCATTCATTTTATAATAATTGTTAGATTGAAGTGTTGACAACAATATAATATCAAAAATTCAAAAAACCAACTACAACAACAACAACAACACATTTCAAAAAGTTCCATACTTTTTTAATTAACAACAAATTAAACATTAATTTATCAGACTTTCAATCAAATATTATTTATTCATACATTCACTCACACACTTCCTTTCTTTAGATATTTACATAGTATTATTATTATTATTATTGTTTATTAGTTTGTTAATTAGTTAGTAGTTATTCAGTTATAGCTATTATATTACCTATCTATCTATCTACTGCTTTAGATTGGATATATTGAAGTTTATGTTGTTGTCGTCGTCGTTGTCTTCGTCGTCGTCGTCGTTGTTTGTTAGAGAAGCACAAAGGAATCGACCAATTTAGTTTAGTTTGTAAATTAATAATAAGAAAATGGGTGGAGTTCAAAGTAAAAAAATATTAAGAAGTGTATGTAGATCAAATGATGTTGATTGAGAATAGCATAATAAACAGTTGAATTCAATTGTCAAACTTTAAAGTGGAACCTAGAGAAATTGAAAAGATCACAACATTGTTCAATGATATCTCGTCGTTGGTAAAGAAAAATAAGATTGGTCGATAGAGATGGATTCAAGAGATTCCATCTGATCCCAGGTCCATTGGCAGACAGACTCTTCAACCTCTTCGATGTGAAGAAGACAGGAATGATGTTATTGGATGATTTCGCTCAATCACTTGCTGTCTGTGGAAAAGCACCAGAGAAAGAGAAATATGCATGTAATTATTTAATTTCTATCTTGTAGTATCGATGGCGAGTGAGTTGAGATTAACAGTTTATAACTTTCACTAGTGATATTCAAGTTTTTGGATTTAGATGATGATGAAATCATTACCAAAGAAGAGATTTCAGTGTTGTCCGTAGTAACATTGGAGGGTAGCAGCAGTCCTAAGATTGAGGCTTCCAATGGCAGTGGCACTGAGGATCCAATGGTAGCGCAGTTAGTAGATATGGGATTCTCTAAACTGAAGGCAATTCAGGCACTTAAGGCCACTGAAAATGGTACAAAAGGTGCTACTGCTGAGCAATCACCCATTGAAGTTATCACCAATTGGCTGCTTGCAAATCAGGCGAAAGAAGATGAGATCGACATTGATGAATCACCTGTGGCTACTGCAGCACCATCGCCACGTGTACAGTCTGAGAAGCCAGACCCAAAGACATTGGATGAACTTACTGCAGGACTTGCAATTTCAACAATACTTGGTACTTTTTGAAGCATTATTTGCAACAATCGACAAAGAAAACACTGGAAAAATAACACTCAAGCAATTCAAGAAATGGGCACAGTCATCAAAACGACCACAAGAATTAGATACTCTTTTGAAACCAATTGCGGGACTATTCGACAGAGCCCTCAAATGTATGTGACATCACAAGTAAATCAATCATTTGCAAAGCTTATAATAACCAATTATTCTTGATAAAACAGGGAAAGCAACCTCAATTAAGAGTTCAAGTGATACATTAGAGAAATCCAATTCATTTAGCGATGATAAAGAAACGATGAATCCAAAGGAATTAAAGAGATTTTCATCATTGGCAGTTATGGAGACACCAAAGAATCAAGTAGCACAAATTAAAAAAGACCATAAAGAAAAGGAGAAGGAGAAGGAGAAGGAGAAGGAGAAGGAGAAAGAGAAAGAAAAGGAAAAAGAGAAAGAGAAAGAAAAAGAATTGAAAAAGCGTGAAAGTACTGGAAAACTTGAAAAGAAAGATACTCTATCTGAAATAGCAAATACAGCTACCACTCCTAAAAAAGACGATACTGAATCAGCCAAATCAAGTACATTTGACTCGGACTTTTCCGATAGCGATGATGATGCGTAAGTCGTTTTTTAAGTTCAAAGAATAGCAGCATCCTAACTCTATTCAATAGACCTATTAAGCCAGTTATTCAAGTAGTCATTAGAGATAAACCAATTGGCGTACCAGAATTAAAGAGTGAGAGTTCACTCTTGAATATTGATACAACACCTGGAATTGTTAAGCCAGTGGGAAGTCAGACTTTGAGAAGCAGAGGAACAAGAGCATCGATGCGACCTGCTATTTCAGAAGTTCACGATATATTTCATCTTTCCAACCACTTACACCTGTATCAAATAGCCCAATCAAACCATCAACTACCACCACCACCACCAGTACAGCATCGCCTTCAACAGCCAATACCAACGGTTCGAGGCTATCAACTACACTCTTACCAGAATCAGCCAAATCAGCCTCAAAACCTGGTTTGGAGGAAATGAAACAGTGTATCCAATATTTAGAGAAAGGTCAATTCGCAGAAGCTAAAATCCATATAGATAAATGTATTCATGAAATATGTAAGTACTGCCAAACTCAAAGCCAATACAAAGGGGCTATTAACTCTTGATTCAACATTTTCTCTAGCACAATCGCCCAATGCCAAGAGTATGAAGAGTGAAATTATATTTTGTGTAGGATATAGAGTAGCAATTGGTTTGTTGGAAAAGATTCAATCACTCGAAGAGCAGTTGGCGTCAGAGTCAAATGAAGATGAACGATCATTTTTGAATGAAAAGCTCAGCCTCCTCTCTAGATTTTTTGGTTGGAATACCTTTGCAGAGTCAACATCGTTCAGTATGCGCAAAAATGGCAGTTCACTATAATTTAGCCAGCAAGAACTACGGTATTGCAGCAAAGTTTTTGGAAGTTTTGCCAGTGGCAGACGATAAGAAGGTTTTGGAGCAACTTGCTCTCTGCCGTGAGAATAAGCTAGTGAATGAATCACTCCCAATGTATATATGCGCGCAATGCAAATCGACCACCTCTCTTGGCGACTCAAATTTGACACGTTGTTCATGTGGTAGACCAATCCGACTATGCTTCTCAACCTTTGAACTGATCAAGGGACTAAGCCATCTCTACTGCACATTTTGCCAGTCCACAATTCAACATTGAGCAAACCGAGGTAGACGCATCGAGTGAATGTAAAATATGTTTTTTGGGAAGAGTCGAGGTATTACAGTGAGTGATGAGGAGCGAATCAACAACAACATCCACAGAAAGGCACCCAAAAGTTAAATGTACAACCAAAAAAATCAACATACACCAAATTAATTAATTGGAAACAAGTGGTAGCACTACGGAATTAAAATACTATCTAAAATAACCCAAATCTGATCCCCAAAATCAATCAAATTAAAAGAATTTAAAAAAACCTTATCGCGAGAAACTTTTTTCAGCTCTGATTGTTTATTTTTATTTATTTTTTCTTTTTGATATTTTTACTACCATACCATCTTAAATAATATCATAACATTGTTTGTTGCTAGTTAGTCTTTGGCATCAACTTTCCACTCGTAATCTTATTTGACTTTACTCTGTTCAAATCAAATACATACATAGCACGTCAAGTTGCTGTTAGCTGTATATATATTATCTAGAAAGAAACAGGTTGAATCAGTCAAAGCAGCTCAGAGTTGGTGTGTCAACTTTGAAAATATAGTAGAGGAATTAGAAGAGAGAAGAGAGTAGACGATCAACAGATTAGTACATTTCTCTAGTAAGTATTTCCAAGTTACAAACAATGTTTGTTTGAATATACTTTATTCGACTCTCTATCAAAAGCACCCACCACTCTACCACTACCATCTTTCTTTCAACACTACACAATGAAAATTATGTGCTGAATGTTCTTGCTTGGCTTGATGATCTGATTGAGAATTCAAACTCACACTTTTTTTTCCTCCAAGCCAAGCCAAGACAATCCACACAGAAACCACCACAGCACACACAAATAAACAACTCGGTCACCCATCTTTTGTTTTTGTTTTTTATCTCTGTGACCAGTATCCAAATCAAAAGTAATAATCAGAGAAACGAGAGTAAACAATCTGGATGTTTCAATCACAATTTGGAACTCTAATATCTCGCTATTTATTATAAAATCCAGTAAAACAGACATTATTACTCTTTTTTTGTTGCAATGTTATAAATTCGAATAATTATTATTATTGGTTGATGTTTAATGTTTACTTATGTGTGTAAGGTGTGGTGGACGACTACATTCATCTACATTTAAATTATTATAATTATTCTTTATATTTATAAGCATCACTTATACTACAACTATTTTCTATTTCTACTCCTAAATCAATTTATTTATCCATCAATCAAATAAGTAATTAAATTATATCAACAACGTCCAACATACAATCCATCATCATTCAGTTCCAACCTAATTAATTATTTAATAATAGTAATAACGGTTGCACGAATAACGTTTAATTCAAATTATTTCCAGTTGAACAGTTCAAATCAAATCTCAATTTAATTAATTTCCCAGTCTAATTTAACCAAATCATCAGCTTGTTAAGTAGTAGGGAGTAGTATCAAAAAAGGTAAAAACAAATTTATATTTACTAAAAGTAGTGAACTGTGTAAGATTTATTTAGTCATATTTGTTGAGGGTTGTGTGTTTGATTTTATTTTTGGTTGATTCATCTTAATTTTGTAACATTTGTGCTTCATGTTTTTTCCAGATATTTTGATGTGTTTTGGTATTAAATGTATGAGCGTCTGCCCATTATTGTGAGATCTATCATACCATGCTACTCATCAATCCTCTTAGTGTTACAATTGGATCAATACAAACTAGTGATTCAAATTATTTGGATTTTGATGATGTTAATGGAACCAGAATAACGGTCAATCACTCAATATCCCTTAACAATAACAACAACAACAACATCATCATCATCATCATTATCATCATAATCATCAATTCTGTTGAATGATTGTATTAATGAAATATTAAATATCTATTTATCTTTATTATCTTTGTTTTAAAAATAACATCAACAACAACCAACATCGTCATCTTGGTAATAATATTAGTCAGTCTGGTACACATCATTAAATCAATCTTATTTTTTTGAAATTGATTTCATACAATAGTAATCACATCAACCAACCCTTATCAATCCATCTAAAACCACCAACACACTATTTCCAAAAAAGATATAATCAATCAAATCAGATTCTAGACGTCTGTTGGATTTTTTTTTTGGAAATTGTAGTAATATTTATGTACATCTTGGGTAGCAAGAGTAATCATTATTATTATTGTTTTTGTTGTGTCCATATCAATCCATCAAAAATTACACTTTTTAGTTAACTAACGCATACCTCAACCCAGCACAACAAACACATTGCATTGCCAACTGCTATGCACTGCACACATATATAAGATATGTGTGTTCTTATATTCTAATCATTTGTAATATTGATCCCTATCATAAAATCTCAAGCCAGTTTGCTGTGTTGTCATGTCATCAACATGTCCTATCTCAACTTCAGTACTGTTCCCAAATCATCTCACTAGCTGCCTGATCTCATAACTCGCTATCCATTATTTTAAATATCTGTTCTTTAAACTAACTTTTAATTTATACATTATTTCTTAACATATATACATTAGCTAGTATTCAGTGTTGTTGGATTTGGTCGTTAGTCGGATACAATACTTTCAATCGTAGTATTTCTATATGTCCAAAAGTTTTGATAAAATTCGATCGCGAGCTGCTCTAAAATAAAATGGAAGATACAGTCACAACTGAAGTTCAACCAATTGAAAACAACAATAATATCCCAAACGAACAACAGCCACAACCTCAACCAAATGATGTTCCAAATGGAACTGTGGCCATCGAGTCAGAGATGATTTCTCCAGCAAAAACACTTGCAGAAAGCTTCAATGGACATGGCAGCCCCAAGCTCCCAAGAAAATCAACAATCAGTGTTGGAGACCACAAGAGGTCACCAAGTTTCCTCCTCTACATCTTCGTCGCCTGGTGGATATTTCTCAAAAAGCTCCCCAAATCTAGACCTCTTCAGAAAATCAAATCGTAGCAGCAGCAACAGTTTACAGTTGGATATTGTCGATCAACAACAGCAGCAGCAAGAACAACAATGTAATCCAATAATTCCAGATCTAGATGTTACTAATAATACAATTCCTAAAGCCGAAATCTATACACCACCACCATCTCCATCCACCAATACCGTGCCAATCATTAGTAGTCCAACTCTAGAGGAAATCAACATGGATTTAGTCCAGCTGCTGGCGTGCTTTCCAGAGCCACCTACGGTTATTCCATTGAGTCTCAGTGCATCTAAACAGCGTAGAAACACAGTGTTTGCAATGGTGTCACAGCCTTATCTAACTGGAAGTTCCAATGGGCTGCTCCTTAGCAATCTTAACTCCAGTAGCAATAATCTTACAAATCTCCTCAACAGTTGCAGTAGCATGGGCAGCAGTAATCAAATCTCGACAGTAGTGGACATGGATGGAGCAAACGAAGTAAATCCACTAAAGTTTTCAGGCAACTGTAGCTTCAGTAGTTCTGACTCTGAGTTTGATCATCCTGTCATCCACATAGAAGAGCAATATAGTATGACAAGTGACAATATTATTACCTTAAGTGGTAATGACTCACTTGATACTATCAATCCACTAGATAAAGAAATAGATATTGAAAAGGCTAATGAACAAACTATTGAAGCTATACATCAAGACAAAGAAAGTCCTATAGAGAATGAAAACAACATGGAGAAAGTTGAGGAAGAAAAGATAATCCCAGCAATAGTAGAGGAAGTAAAGGAGCAAACTCAAGTTAACTCAAATGTAGAGATAGCCGAGAAACAAGAGGAAATCATCGTTAAGGAGATCTTAGAAGAGGTTAAGACAGAATCGAATGATATAGAATCAAACACTACAACTAAACAACCAGAAACAACAGAAACAACAGAAACAACAACAACTGTCGATACAAGCATCTCAACAACACCAACAAAAGAATCACCAAACATTGAAAATATTTCAATTTCACCAGATCGAGCATCGCGATCATTACCTAAATTTATTCCACCTGAATCACCTAGTAAGGTATACACTCCGCCCACTCGCTCCAACTATAGTTCCATTTGCATTACATCATCGCCACATGGAAGAACGTTTTCTGTATCTCAAAAGCCTCTTTCGCCAAACACTAGTAACAACAGTATGTCTACGCCAGTCTGGGAGGTAAATCTCAATCAACTAACAACGGAAGTAAGAGAGTTCAGTGAGCTTAGTGCCTCAAGTAATTCACCAAACTACGAGCTGTTGCTACGTGGTTGTAGAAATGAGTTGACCGTGCCTGAGCAGAATCGTCTCATTCTTAAACTGTTGGAAATCAACACTGCAGACTCAATTAAGATGTTGGATCGTGCTAATGAAGCGCTCAACTCACAGGCGGCAGCACAAAGCTCAAAGAAATCCCTGTTCTCTGCCATGAAGTCGGCTGTCAAGGAAACAAGATTCCTCAAGCTCTCAAAAGTGGTGATGTATTTTGGAATAGCTAATCTGCCAATTCAAATCAACCAGGTGGTGACCGATGAAATCACTTTGACTTGCTTTTCAAGTAAAGCCAAGTATAAAGTGAATCTTGGACCACCTTCCTCCACACATACTCTCTCGGTGTCGCAGAACCCGACTGGCAAGCTGAAAAAGAAAGATAGCATCACCGTTAGCTTCAAGCTCATACTCAAAGCAACCGTCAGACTAAGACGTCTGATTACCATTGACATTGAGAATGGTGGACGCCACTATGTTTTGATCCAGGTTGAAAGCAGCAAGACTGCGTTTGGAGAATCTCTGGACACCACCGAAATGACCGAAGACAACTCATACACCGTTCCGTTGGCGCTAGTTAATTTGAAGAGTGCGCTCATTTCGCACGGTGGCTTGGACGAAGAATATATCTTTAGAGTGGCACCAACCGCTAATGAAAGAGAAGTGATTGCAGTCAAAGAAATGGTTAACAAGCAGCCCATCAAATGTAGTGATGTCAATATTATCTCAACACTCATTAAAACGTGGTTTAGAGAACTCACGACACCACTGCTCAGTACGATACCAGTACAAGCATTTATTGCGTATGCCAGCCAAGACTGTATATCCCTTCTAAATTCACTTCAATCGTCGCCAACCCAAGCAAATATATTCCTATGGTTAATCGATCTCCTAGCACTAGTATCAACAAACGCCATCAAAAACAAAATGACAACCAAATCACTAGGTAATTATCAACTATATATGTTAGTTTAAATTACATAGGACCATGTCTCATCTAACGCCATGATTTTTCTAGCTGTTGTCATAGCACCAAATCTATATATTCCTCCAAATTCACTTAGTCCTCAAGATTCGTTGTTGGCATCGAACAAAATTGTATCATTTATCGAAGATGTGATTAATTTAAAAAGAAATAACCAACTGTAAATAAATTAGCGTGTTTCGCCATCATGTCGCAATGATTTAATTTGATCAATTCCCCGCTCAGAGCAAATTGATGAGATTTTTATTTTTTCCACCATCCAACCACAGCTATTTAATTAATTTAAACTCCAGTTCACTTCAATTTCTAAATTTCTAATTTCTAATTCTAAATTTCTTATTTCTAATTGAGAGTGATAAAATGTCAACAGATACATATATGTTAAATGGTGTAAAGCTTACCAACAAAGTATGGTATATCACTGGTGCATCAAAAGGAATGGTATGTTAGGCAATAGTTCATCATGATCGTTATATTATAAATCTGTTATGGTTTATTAATTTATTAATTGAAATAGGGCTTGGTATTTGTACAAACATTGCTAAAGCTTGGCTACAGAGTAGCTGCTACCTCTAGAAAGAGAGAGGATCTTCACAAAAAGATTGGTCCTGACACTGATTCCTTTATTGCACTCGAAGTTCAACTCGACAATGAAGACAGTGTCAAGAAATCTTTGGAGCAAACTGTTGCCAAGTTTGGTTGCATTGATGTCATTGTTAACAATGCCGGTTATGCTGTCTATGGTGCTCTTGAGGAGAATACCGACAAGAATGTACGTGAGAACTTTGATATCAACGTGTTTGGTTTTGTTGAATGTTTTACGTAATGCTTCTCCAATCATGAGAAAACAAAAGAGTGGATATATCTTGAATATTTCCAGTGTTGGTGGTCAAATTGGTACATTCCCAGGATTCTGTAAGTTATTCCCTTTACTTCTATGCTTTACGTCGCTAATACATTGTTTGGTTTAGCTACCTATTGTGGAACTAAGTTCGCAGTAGATGGTATCACTGAGTCATTTGCCGAGGAGATGAAACCATTCGGAGTTAGAGTTTCAACCATTAACCCAGGTTATTTCAGAACTGAATTCTTAAGCGTATGGAGAAAACATTATTTCTTTATTTTTCAGTAAACTAATTCTATTTATGTTTTATATAAAGGCTACTTCAGCAACACCCTCAGGAACTCGTATTGCAGACTATGCACCTGTACATAATTTCCTTGACATGCACAGCAAGGATTTGAATGGAAAACAAAGAGGAGATCCAGTAAAATTAGCCGAATTCCTAGTCAGAGTGGTCGAGACACCAGGTGATGCGGCTGTACATATTTTGGTTGGAGCAGAGACACATGACTACCTACGCCAGAAAATCCAAAGAATGGAAAAGGAGTTGGATTTATGGAAAAACTATGCACTTGCAACTGATTGTGATGATGTACCAAAATCTCAATAAATAACCAAAGTGTTTGTAGACAAATTAGCCTGTCTTTGATCTTATCAGTGATGTGTTTTGCATGGGGAAACCTAACCTCACGTACAGTGTGTTGAGCCTCAGCACATCCTTTGTTTTAACCATACCCTGAGTTCAAATTTGTGCGCATTTCGGCCATATCCTCTAATGATTGCATTGAGGTGGTGTCTGGCAAGTTCAATGCAAAGGATACCAAGAAACTCTTCGGGTTCAAAGCGGTGCAGATGTAGAGATCTGGAGGTCCTCTTCTTGGTATCTCTTTGGTAGGGATGCTAAGCTGGCGGACGTCAGCAAGATGATAAGGCATCTGGTCTGTCGTGCACTCTTATCCCTTATGCAGTGCGCTGGACTATAAGGGTACTGCTCCTATAGTAAGAGCACGGTCTCAACAAAGCTGTTGTATAATGGAGTGAGTTTTTGATTCGGCAGAATTGCCATAAAAACGAACGATCATTGATTTTACTATTCACTCTATTTTTGAATATACAACTAACTGTGAATAATTCATTATTTGAAACGGAATATAACGTCACGACAGGCCGGACCTTTGATTTTGGCAAGCGATTTGAGTCTGTCACTGCTAACTCAATAATTTTGACCCTCATCCGGGCATAAAGTAAAAATATTTCGCTCCTGGTTGGGATCGAACCAACGACCCTACGGTTAACAGCCGTATGCTCTGCCGACTGAGCCACAGAAGCTTTTTTGATTTTTTAAACATTTTTTATTTATTCTAAATATTATAATAATTTCTAACAACAACAAACTAATTACATTACAACTACCCAATAAACTAGATTATAACCATCCTATTCACTTGTCTCAAAAATAATGATTTCTAAATCAACGGAGACTCTTCAGAAATATGATTGTTATTTCATTGAAGTCTGAGTTGTACATTGTAAGATTAACTACAACAACCCCTTAGAAGTCAAAGAAATCACCACAAAAATAAAATTAACTCAGCTTTCCTTCCTTGAATAAGGTAGATTTTCAATTCTAGATGCTGAAAACTTTTTTGGAATATATGTTTTCTTACATATACAAAAGATCAAGTAAGTTCAAAAAGGACTGGAGCTACAAACGTTGGTCATTTTGCATTTGGACGTTCTCGAATAAAAAAAAAAAAAAAAAGAATCATAATTGTATTACAACCAAGATTCAGTTCTTGTTGATCTTATCAAATAATTTAGATCTCCACTTGGACCAAGACAGAAGGAAACAATAATCTTCCATGGAAGATGACAAACTGTTTCAATTTCCTTTTGAAGGAATAGGAGACACTAATTGTAGACAAAAAACAAAAATTGGTAAAACTAATCAATACAAGGTTAACTCGCAAAAGGACCAGCCCATATTTCTAGATCGGTAAATCCTTCTCAGATTCTTTTTTAGAACAATTTCAAGATTGATGAAGGAAGGTATTGAAATCTTCAAGAACAAGACACCCGCTTAAAATGTGGAAATAAACTATAAATAGTTTATTCTTAATTTGGAAAAGTTTTACTTAGATCTAAAAAATTTATTTAAAATATTTTGTACTTTAATTTCTATAAATTTGGATCTTTGGAATTAGATTTTCATTTAATAATCTAATAAATATAAAACCAATATAGTATCGAAATATTTATTCATAATAAATTTATATAAATCTAAACTACTCAACATTAAAACTAAAATGTCAATTTTAATTACTGGAGCCTCTGGAAATTTTGGGAAGGATGCATTTGATATCTTGACTTCAAAAGATATCGATAGATCAAAGTACTTGGCGCTTGTCAGAGATGAATCAAAATCTAAATCTTTCAAAGATAGAGGTTTTGGAACTAGAATTGGCGATTATGATAACTATCAGTCTTTGGTCAAAGCTTTCCAGGGTGTAGATAAATTACTTTTTATATCAAGTAATAATGTGGAAAGAAGAATGAAACAACATACTGATGTTATAAAAGCTGCCAAAGAAGCTGGAGTTAATCATATAGTCTATACAAGCTTTGCCAGAAAAACCAAAGATGGATCACCAGTCGACTTTATAGTAAAGGACCATCTCCAAACCGAAAAATTGATTAGAGATTCTGGAATCACTTACACAATCCTAATTAATAATCTCTATGCTGATATGCTTACAGAATACTTTATTGGTCCTAATGTATTCAAATCCGGATCAATATTCTTCCCTGCTGGTGATGGTGTTGCCAATTATATTTCAAGAAGAGATCTTTCTGAGGCAGCTGTAAATGTGATAATTGATGGTTCTAAGAAACATCAAAACAAAGAATACAAGCTATATAACACAGATCAATGTTCATTTGGTGATATTGCAGGTTATTTATCAGAGCTATCAAGGAAATCAATTAAATATGTATCTCCAGAACAAACAGAATTTACAACTCAACTCGAGAAAATTGGTGTTCCAATGGATTTAATTCAATTTTCTTATGCCTTTGCTGTTGCGATAAAAGAAGGTGAGTTCCAATCCAATACAACCGACATTGTTTCAGTTCTTGGAAGAACTCCAACCTCCATCAAAGACTTTGTAAATGATTATTACAAGAAACTACTTTAAATCTAATAAAACTTAGTTCAAATTTCCTCTAAATACATCTCATTCTTGGTTCATTTATTTCTCTAACAGGTCTGTGAGAATTGATGATCTAGACAAGATTCCTATTGGTTTAAACGATTTTACTGATTTATTATTAATGTTTTGAGTTATATTATATTATTATTGTTCTTTGTTATCTGAGGTATTTTCACTTGTGATATCAACAATCTTACCATCTAAACTAGATGGTTTCTTATCTTGAAGGATTTGTTGACCAATTCTAATTCTTCTTGCTTTCTAGCATCAGTGAATTTCTCCTTGAGCTCACTCTCCAAAACGTTGATCATCTTGTTGGTTGGTAGGGTTTCCAATTGTTTCAAGAACTCTGCTTCAAGCTCAGCCAACTCACTGTCGTTAATTTTCTGGAGCTGCACTCTCTACAACTCCACTGTTTTCTCTCTCAATGACATCTGGACCAATATCGTATTCGTCTAAAGTTGGTACTGCAGTTTCGATTGGTTCTAAATCTAATTTAATTTCCTCAACTGGTGCAGCAACAGCAACAGCATCTGTGTCGGCAACTGGTGTTGTGGTGGTGGTAGCTGTAGTTTCTTCACTGTTGGACATCTCCAATTTATCATTTTCATCCTCATCTTCATCTATGTCAATGTCTTCATCCTCGCCAATCTCATCTTCAGCAAAGTCTTCATCGTCATCTTCTTTATCTTCAGCGTCACGGTTGACCTTGAATGACAAGGCTTCTTCCTCTTCACGAGCCTTTGCTTCTTTAGCAGAAATCAACAATGGATCGTAAACTTGGTTGATTTGTCCAACGTTCTTTCCTTCAGCAGCCAACTCTTGCTTGAGAGTCTCTAACAATGCGTCGTAGTTGATCTTGTTTTCCATTCTCGTCGAACTCTTCGATGGCCTCTTCAATCTCTGGATGACGATCGAGAATAAGATTACGATTTTCTTGGCAAACGAGTCAAGATGGCCTTGTTGAACAATCTGTACTTGGCGTATTGCATTTCGTCTGGTGTACGGTTCCACAACATACACTTGTCGTTCATCTCTACGAGCCACTCACGACGTGCCTTGGTCATGATGGCTTCCATCTTTTCACGCTTCAACTTGGCGAGACGCTTACGCTCGGCCTTTTGCTCGACCTGTTCCTTACGTGCCTTTTCGAAACCCATATCCAAAAGGAAGAGAGATCTCTTCTTTTCGGCACGTTCCTTCTTGATCTGTTGCTTCTCAAGTTCCATCTTCTTGTGATTGGCGGCGATACGTTGACGACGATCCTCAACGAACTCCTGCTTATACTGGATGTGTCTCTCCTCAGCCAAGAATGCCAAACGCTTCATGTTCTTCTTCATCTCTGCATTCATGATCTTTTCGGTGATAGATCAACTTTTCACCCCATTGTTGACCACCTTGTTGAACTAATCTATTCATTTTCCAAGATCTCTATTACCAAATCAATCAACAACGATATATGATATATTCTAATATACACAATATGATATTGACAGTGCTTTGCTGCTGTTGTTGTTGTTGGTTGATCTACAAACAATGATATTGAATGAATCAAACTTTATGCATCAAAACAAAAAAAAAATACTCCAAAAAAAAAAAACGACAATTATCGAATTTTTATTCTATATTTTTTTTTATCATTTCATTATTGATCTTTATCAACATTGTAAAATGATAGTGTTACAGTCATTGTATAATCTTTAGTTTCAATTAAATGAGTACATTATATATACATGTACATGTATTATTGAAGTTGTGGTTGTTGATTCTTGGTTGTTTACATTACACATTATGAGCTTATTTTTGTCGATTCTTACTTATTAGGTTTATTCATTGATATAATATAATACATGAGAGTATATATTCTTGTCACAATAAGTACATTTGAATAAAACAACTATCTGCTGAATATGATATTATTATTAATAATCATATATTAATATCTTACTTTTTAATTAAAAGTAAACTTTGAAAATTAAAATTAGAGATTTTATTATTTGTTTGGTTGAGTAAAGTATAAGATCATATCGGACATGGCTAGCAATAAAGTTATTGTGATTACTGGTGCAAGCTCTGGTATTGGTGAATCACTTGCTAAATTATATGCAAAGAGAAAAGATACCTCTATGGTTTTGGCCTCTAGAGATATTGTTAAACTTGCCAGAGTACAAAAAGAATGTATACAACTAGGTTGTAAACAATGTGTCATTATTAAATACGATGCTTCAAACCAAGCTGATTGTGAGTATGTTATAGATTGTTTTGATTGGTCTTCCAGTCAGTCAAAATGACAGAGCTCCACTAACCGATGATAACCTTTATTAGATCATTAATTAAACAATCTTTATTACACTTTAAAAAGATTGATCTCTTGATTCTAAATGCTGGAGTGTCTTATCATAATTTGTTCAAAGAAACAAAGGACCTGTCTGTGTATAGACAGATGATGGATGTCAATTTCTTTGGCTATATGTACACGACCTACTATGTGCTGGATCACATGGTCAAGCAGTTCGAAGCAACTGGTGTCAAGTCGCAGATTGCTGTTATATCGTCGGTATCGGGCGAACTAGGCCTACCGTTGCGTGCAGGCTACTGCGCATCCAAATTTGCAGTCAATGGATTCTTTGAGTCACTTCGAATGGAGGTGCCACAGATCGACTTTACAGTCATGATGCCAACCTCTGTAAATACACCGATGCGATCACATTCGCTTGGTCACACTGAAAATGACAAAGATAGTAAAGTTCAGTTCAATGAAGATGAAAGCAAGCGTATGTCACTTGAGGATTGTTGTTCGATCATCATGAAATCAATAGATAGCAAGCGCAAAAAAAGTAGTGTTTCCATTCAGCAACTATCTCGCCACTGTCATCAAGCCAATCTTTCCATCATTCATTGAAAAGATGGCCATGAAGAAAGCAGGTGGTTCTATCGTTCCAAAATCAAAGTTATAACATCAATATACAAAATAGAATTATACATCTACAGCATTGGTCCATCTTTATTAAAACTTTATGGCACAGCAATCGGTTATGATATCCATGAGTGTCTTTCTCGTTTGTTCACACGATGTCTCGATAGTCGCCTCAACACTTGACATTCGAACGATAGTTTCAATTTGAGTATTGTTGACCATATGATAAATCTTTATAGTTGCCATGTTATTATTACCAACTTCATTATTACTATCGATTTCGGATTGTATATTATTGTATCCCTTCTAAATAATAGTTATCGTTAATGTTAATATATTACACTTTGTTGAAACAGATGATGACGATGATGATATATTGATGATGGGTATATTTACCAGATAGATCTGTTTTATAATATTTTGAACTGAAAGCGATCCCCAAAGGTATTTCTCTTTCCAATGGGACAGACTACTTAAGTCTGAGATGTTTGGATTGGTAAGAAGATACTTGTGGTCACGAAGTGAGAGTACTGCTTCCACCTGCGCAACAGTGACCGAATTCTCACCATTATCTACCAGCACCTTGGGTTGTAGCTGCTGCGCCAACGTCTTGTCCAAGTGACCATTTTTCAAATCTTTGTTTACTACTCTGTTTTATCTTTACAATATCATTGGGATTCAAATAGGTGGTAACACCTTCATTTCCATTTGAAAGCTTATTCTTCAATACATTTGTATCTAAATTGAAATGACTCATTAGTAAAGTAGGTTGACGTTGTATAGCTGTGCTTTCTGTTGCTTACATTGATAGGTTGTTATTAATGTGGATGGTGATATCTCCATGATCAAATCATTCATTTCGTTGATTGAGAACCTTGGGTCAATTGGTATAAGTTGCACCTTGCATTGTAGCTGTTGGTTAAAAGGAAGTAGTGCCTTTTTAAAGTCATATTCAGGCTCGATCAAAAGTATGGAGTTTTTTGGGTTGTCGCCCCAGATGTTGATCATATGTACAACATCTCCAAGTCTACATGACGGATGTCCAACAAAGACAATACTTCCATCTTTTGGTTGAAATCGAGAGGTGATATGGGTGATCGGTGTAAAGTGTTGATTTCGAATCATGTCTTGGTGAAGGAAAGGTGCCTCTGGCATATAGGATCGCTCCTTCTTGGCTTTGTTGAGCCACTCCGAGTATATATCAGCGTATGACAGCACTGCTTTGGCAATTTGTGAAATAAAGTATATGTGAACAAATCCAAGTCCAACCTTTGATAGATACTCATAGAGTGGCTCCAGTAGATCCAAAATGGTGCCACACGAATAGGTTGGAATCAACACATTTCCACCGGAGCTCAGAGTTGATCCAATATTTGAGAATAGCTCGGCAATCGCATCGTTCAGGGTGATCTGTGGATATACATTAAGCTTAGTAGCTATCACCAAATCAGCGTTCTTTAGTGATTGGCGATCGAATGGCTCTGGGTATCTTGTATTATAATTTGAGCTATCCGACAGGTATACTATCTTCTCGTAGTTATTCTCTACAATCCAATTGGATCCACCCATACAGTAACCTGAGCTGACAGCTCTAATTGTATAGCCATAGAATTTCTAGAGTGGATATATTGATTAGATTGTATTGCAATGGGAATCGCCGATTTCGAGTCGATGCGCAATACCTACCAAATATTCATTGAATCTGACAGACTGAATCTTCTCAAAGCACTTTTCAATATCATGGTGGTTGTAGAGCTCTCTCCAGTAGTAGGCATTCTTGAATACATTATTCGACTGTGCAGCTCCTATTTGTTTGAGCAAGTCAATCGATTGCCAGTATTGATTCCTGGTCGTTTTAGATTGTTTATCAAGCTGCACAAATTCATCAAGTAGTAATCTAGATAGATCAATCAATCGGTTTAGTTCAGAGATTAGTGAATGTAGTCGTAGGGACCATCAACAGTTGAAGAAAGATAGTGTACCTTCCATATTGTAAGGTTGGTTCAGTTGCATAGATCTTTCCTTTGAATGAAGTATACTCTGTGATGAAGGGCAAAGCATATATGTTTGTATAGTTTGATAGAAGTATGATATCAACAGTTTCAAAGTCAACCAAATCTAGCTGTGGTATCTGATATTTGAGACCACTGTCAATGAATATATAGCCATTGATCGATTTAAAGCAACTGCTGTTTTTTCAAAGAGTTATCAATGTTTAGCAAAGGTGTAGTGGTAGTGGTAGTATTGGTATTGGTTGCTGCTGCTGCTGCTGCAGAGGCCACAGGAGCATTCGAAGATACTCTATAGTTGATGACAGGAGTGATAGGTAGGAACTGTAATATTGCACTAAAGTCAATTGCACAATCCAACAAGATTCTAGTGTTACTGAAATCCAATAAGTAACAAGGATTACCTAAACTATGCTACAATACAATCATATTTGTATTTCATTCCATTAGTATAAAAACAAGTTGTTGTGATTCAATTCACTGCTATGACTATATATAACCTACTAGTTTCATGATGATCACTTTAAGTTTGTCAGGTGATAGTGCTGCTGACTACAATGATCAGATCATATAGATAGATCTTGGAGTTGCCAATTTCAAATCAAAAAGGGTGGTTCATATTTTTAAATTGTTGTTGTAGTTGATCATGACCAAATAAGGATATATTAATAAAATTAAAAAAATTCATTTCTTGTTTTTAAAATGGACTGGAAGACGAGTACCCTAGACCGATCATGATCGATCACCATTTCCCTAATCTATTACCTCTTGCAACATAGAATAGATCTTTCTGAAAATGTTGAGTCCTAGGACAATATTACTATCTAGATATACTCATGTATACCCCAAGAAAGTTGGTAATACATTCAGATTTAATAATAGTAACAGCAGCTGTAGTTCCTCAAAAAAGGTGATTGCAACTGCTACTTCTGATTGGTCTAGTAAATTAAATATTAGATCCTATGCAAGTAGCAATGCCCAAAAACCAATACGTATTGGACAACCTACACATGAAACACATCCACATCTATTGCAAAAAGGTGAAGGTATGTATGTTATTTGTTAACCTTCGTTATAACTAAGTGGCTAAGCTAACTAACTTATGTAATAATAATTATTATTATTATAAAGTTATCAAAGGTATCCAATTGGATGAGTTTAAAGAGAGAAGAAGAAGATTAGCAAGTGCCTTGCCAATTGGATCGATTGCCATGATTTTCACTCCACCCGAGCCAATGATGTCATACGATATTCCTTATCATTTCAGACAACAAACCAACTTTTATTATTACACTGGACTCAATGAACCAGAGGCAATATTGGTCATTGAAAAGAACTCGGATATCGATTACAAAACTACAATCTTCTTGAGGGAGAAGGTTGCACATCTCGAGATATGGGATGGTCCTCGATGTGGATCTGAGAACGTAACAAAGATATTTGGTGTCGACAATGTATGTTTAAGGCTTTTAGGATCTTATCAAATGACAACAACAACAACAATAACTAATAGTATGTTATTTACAACTTAAATAGGGATATACTTTGAATGAAATCAATATACTTAAAGATATGATTAAGAGATATGGACAAAATGTGTTTTATGAATGTAGTGCAATGGGATCTATTGGAGAAGCTTGGCATCACTGAATACGTCAACATCGAAAGATTCTTACAACAATCGAGAATGGTCAAGTCGGAAGCAGAGATAGATATGATGAAGCAATCGGGTGATATTGCCGGTGATTCATTCAGAGATCTCATGAAGTACGTCAAGCCAAACATGAACGAACACGAGCTTGCTGCCTACTTTGAATTCTCAATCAAGAAGAGGGGTGCCCAAAGAATGTCTTATCCACCCGTGGTTGCTGGTGGAAATAATGCAAATACTATCCACTATCTGGCCAATAACATGCCACTCAAAGATGGTGAGTTGTGTCTGGTCGACGCTGGTGCAGAGTACTGGGGATTCACAAGCGACATCACCAGAACTTTCCCAGTAAATGGAAAATTCACACAAGCACAGCGCGATATTTATGAAGCTGTTTTGGATGTAAACAAGAGATGTATCGAGCTTGTAGTCCCCGGTAACACAATCAACTCAATACATCGACAATCCGCAATAATGATTACCGAACACCTCCAGAGACTTGGAATTTTGCCAGCCAACAAAGGAGACTGCTCCAAATACTATCCACATTGCATTGGTCACTATCTTGGAATGGATACCCATGATTGTAAAGATATTTCCTATGGTGAGACCCTCACCGAGGGTATGATCATTACCATCGAACCTGGCATCTATACGATGCCAACGATACAACTGTCGATGAGAAGTACCGTGGCATCGCCATAAGAGTGGAGGATGATGTCGCCATTAGAAATGGAAAGCCATTCGTTTTGACTTCAAATGCACCAAAAGAAATTAAAGATATCGAAGCATTGCACTGAACTTCCAAAACAGTGTCATTCATACCCTAATTAGAGTTTCAGAGCATTAGAAATAGATTGAGTAGCTTATTTGAATACAAAAGCTGGATACCATCGATTTGAATATTTGTACGAATCTTTATATTTAGCCTTAAAGTTCATTCTGACTATCTGATAGTCATGATTAGATCCAAGAATTGTTTGAATACTCTCCCGCTACTAAATCCTCTGCTCAGTTCGCAACCCCTACTAACACTATGCTCAAATGAGTTGTAAATAGAGTTGATGCGTTGTCCTGTGTGTTTCCAGGTCTTGAATAAGGATGAATATAGATATGTTGTAGTGTGATGATATAAATTGCTTTACCCTATTACCACAACATTCATTTTTTTGGTATTCAACCTCCAGCATATACTTAAATATATACTTATTACTTCAAAGATGTTCATTTTTATACAAACTAATCCAACGCTCTTTATTCATGAGCTTCTCACAAATTCACTCTATTAAGTATTGAGTACCAAGTTTCAATTCAATAGACTGATAGACATTGAGTGTTTTGTTGTTTTTTCTATTTTTTCATGTATATATTAATTAATACAATATAAATTTAACATTGCCATATATCTTAACATGAAACTATTTTTAATAGAATTAAGGAAGAAATTAGTCCATCTGTAAAATATGGATAACAAAGTTAGAATTGTTTGATCCTTTTAAGATATCATATTTTAGAGAATTATTATGATAATTATTTGTTGATTAAGATTTTTATATTCTACCGCCCATCATCTCTACCAATAAAATTAGATAATTAAATTTAATGATTCTTTTTCCTTTCTCAGCATCTCAATTATATAAATGCTTGTATCCAAACATTTCCACTTCCAACTCAAATACAATTTCCTAATTAATAGAATATTTAGAAAGTGAAGAAGAGGACACTTTGATAATTTTTCCATTAAGAACATTTGATGATACAATATTTTTAATTGTTAAATTGTGTTACTCCTCCTTTTTGTTTAATTTCATCTCAAAATCATAATTTAATAGGAAATTATAGATAGATTTCATTACACTATTATTAAACAAAATCTCAATCTTCATCGACCAAACCCAATTCGAAACCATTAAATTGAACAATAACCTTTCAAAAAATACAAAATGGTATATTTATGTCATTATACATTTTTGTACTATTTTATTTTTTACTTTGGAACTCAAGAAAAATTAATGATAAAGAATAAAATGGAGCTTTTTAACACTTGAATTGGAAAGAATCAATCCTTGATTAACAAAGAGTGATTCTTTCAGAATCAGGAAACTTTAACCACGTTTGTTTTGATGTTAAAATGGAAAAAATGAAAATCAAAAAATCAAAAAAATGCCAAAAATACTGAAAAAAATTAATAGTAACTTTCCAAATGTTTTAGTATAAGAAGAAGTTTTCCAGTTCTATCCAAGTATATTCTTTTGAAAACTATATCAAATCCTAAATATATATATATTAAATATAGATATCTTGGATTTCATCCATTAAAATAACAATTATATATTCTTTGTAATACTAAATTACTTCAATTTATTTTATATATATCAATTTTATTTATTTCTTAATAATAATAATAACAATGGGAAAATTTAATAAAATTAAAAACTGGTTATGTTTGAATAAACTCCTGGAGATTCACTTTGAATTCCAAAGAAACTGTTGTTGCCATTACAAATAACAAGACTGTGGAAATCAATGGTGTTGAAATTCCATCCATTTACAACAAGAACATGTTGCGTTTAGAGTTTGTCACGAAGACCACATGTTCTATGTTTGCGCTGGAAATGCCCTTCCATTCTTTTGGTATCAATACTCAATTGTATATGGACCAAATTAACATTACCAACGGAAGACAATATCACACCACCCCAATTTTCGAGAGAAATTTCCTTGCTTGTATTTGTTTACTTATTCGGTATATTCTGTGGTTTCTGGACCCTGATCCCAGTTGCCGTGTATACTTTCCTTTATATTTGTTTTTCAGACACCGTAATTATGTAATTGTGCAACTTCCATCTCAACTTCAAGAGTACCAAGGAGTTAGCGCCATTTCTCCAGTTCCCAATCAATTAAACGAAAGACTTGTTGTCTACGGAACCAACAACCCAATAATGACCCATGTACTCTTGCCAATCGATGAAAAAACTCCAACAACTTCGTCAACCAACTTCAAAATTCAGTTGTTATTCAACCACCAATGCCCCAAACAACAACCTTTGTTTCTACCCCAGAGTCAATCACCATCCAACCATCTCAACAATCCCAACCATCTCAACCACAATCACAACAAATTTACAATATGGCTCCACAACAAAGCCAACCATCAGGATTGTACCCTACCTACCAAAATTTGTATTCCTATCCACCACAAACCATAGGTCAAGTGTATCCACCATATATTCCACCAGTTGTATCACAACAACAACTTTCACAACAACAACAACAACAACCACTATTACCAACTCAACCAAAAATCAGTTTAAACAAGTTTAACAGTATTTTTTTATGGGACCATTTGATAAAAATCAATTTGATTTCTAAATAAATAAAGAAGTTACTTTTTTATTTTTTAATTCCTACTATGAAAACTGCAAACTATTTTAAATCTGAAAAAAACCATCTATCTGAGACCATTTCTATTTGAAGATGGAGAAATTCAAAGCAGTAAGAAGAAAGTTGAATATCAAGGAAGAACGATATACGAATGGGATCAAACTCTCGAAGAAGTCAATATATATATACAAGTACCTGAAGGCGTTACTTCAAAGATGATTGCTTGTCAAATCACTTCAAATAAACTCATATTAGGTCTTAGAGGTAATCCTCCATTTATAGATGTATGTGAAGTCTTAAATGCAATACAATACAATACAAACAAGATAAAGAGATATTGATCTTAGTTTTAGTTGAATGTTTACACTGATAATCAATCAATGTTATCTAATCTTTGTTTTCCTATATATAACTAGGAAGAGTTCTTTAGTACAATAAAACAAAAAGATAGTTTTTGGACATTTGAAGATGGTGTGATAAATGTTATATTGCAAAAGATGGATAAAGGTTGAAACATGGTTCGCTGCATTGAAAGGACATAATAATCAGAATATAGGTGACGCCCACCTCAACGAAGAAGTAAAGAAATCAATGATGCTAGAGAGATTCCAAGAGGAAAACCCAGGATTTGACTTTTCATCAGCAGAGTTCAACGGACAAGCACCAGATCCTCGAACATTTATGAAGGACTTGAGGAAATTCTAGTTTCAATCATCCATAAACTAAAAATAATAAATCAAATGTAGATAGTAGATAGTCATAGAGTGTTTATAGATGGGAGAGTATTTATAGATGGTTAGTTTATTTATTAATTAATAAATTAACTTAATTTATTAAGTAAGTAAATCTTTATCTATACATATAAAGGAGAGAGATCTATGGGCATAATAAGTGATGAAAGAATGTGTACAAAAAGAAAAAAAGATATCTTAAAGCTGATTGGTTATGATGTGTAAATACAATAGATTATAAGTTGTAAGCTGTTATATTATATAATATATGAATGTATATTTAATTCCATCCATCTTCTTCATCTTTCTTGTGGAAATAAGCCATGAAAGCAATCAATGTTGCGTAAACAGTGACACCACCTGCAATAGCAAAAATCCTAATGATTCATATGTAATCTAAATTGAGAATATAATTAGCTGTAAGTTCATTTAAAGTACCATTGAGTCGTTGTACTTACAACAGGCTGAGTGTGCCATGATGGCTGGAATAGCAAATCCACTAATAACAAAAAATCCTGTCAAAAACATTCCTAAATCTGTTAAATTTACTGTAAGATTGATTTGATTGATTAGTGGCTGTCGATAATAGTCCTAAGGATTGGTTCATTCATACCCCTGATTCACTCGAGAAAGCATCTCTATTTTTACATATTAAATTGGGGAATGGTGCTAAGAAATATGAACCAACTACAATGATTGGCCATCCTGAATGTGAAAATACACATGCCAATATATTCATCAAAAGTCCTACTGCAAATGCACAGGAGAAGCCAATAATACTAAATCAATTTACAATTATATTTGTTAATCTAACTTATCTATCATTGAACTATTACATAGAATCTAGACTAATCTTTGACCAAATCAAACAGTTGTATTCATTCATTCAACTATTATCTGAAGAATAATCTATCATCTATCTTTACATATATATAGACATTATAATATTTACACTAGAGCATTTGATTTAAAACATTGTTAGATTTGAACAAACTTAAGCAATCAATCTATATTAATAGATCCTAGATAGATTAGATAGAAAGATAGATATCTATAAATCTGATCTACAAATAGACATTTAATAAACAAACATACCTTTAATATCATGAGCCATGGCTTTAATATAATATAATACTTTAGTTTTTAATGTAGTTTATAATAAGCTTACAAAACTTGACCGACTGTATTGTTAATTGATTGACTAATTTGCTAATTTAAATTTGTATTATAATATAAAAAACAAAAATATTAAATTAAATATATTATATTAAACACACACATACACACACACACCAAATATAACACTAATAAACAATTAATTGAAAAAAAGATTTATAAAATAAATTATGATATACACTACTATTGATGTGTTTTATAATTTATTTGTTTGTTCAAAAGCCTACAACAACAAGGTATTTTGTTGTAGTTGATTCAAGTCACAATAAATTATAAAAATTGCAAAAATAAAAAAAAGTCTTGAATAAACAGGAAAGTGATGTTAACTTTTATTTAAGGATGCATCACAAAAAAAGCAACCAAGTTGACATCGCCTGAAGTGAAGTACATTACCACTTTTTAATGTTTGTGATTGAAGGTAGAAGAGAAGTTATTTGGCTTCCTTTCTTTGGTTTGAAGTTGGGTACTTTTGAGCTTAGCCAACTTTCTCTTCCTTTGGAGAATCACTATCCACAAAGTCAAGGAGAGGAAAAGTTCAATCCATACTACTCTTTGAAAAGTCCAGGAGAATTCAACTGAAAGAGAGTCTGGACTTCAGAGAATGAAGAGACGATCATGTTTGATCCTGTTTATTTTAGTAGCTCTGCGTCCTCTAATTAATAGAGAGGAAAGACAGCCATTATCGCTTCTCTATCGGTCTATATTGTCCTTCATGTTGGGCGGCAAACTGTCTATCATCCTCTTGTAACAGACATTGATTATGGATTTCATACATTCTCTATTAACTTGAAGAAAATGATTGGTAATCCTCATTTTAATCTATATTTTTATTGGGTAAACTACCAGATTAAATAAAATAAAGTTCCTCCATCAGACACTATATTCATTTAACATTCCATATCTATTATGATGATTGGTAAACAACATTCACACTACACACACCAAAAAAAAATTGCTAAACATTTGTGAATGATGGTCTCATTAAGGCAAAAACTCTAATTCTCTAGGCTGGATGATTAAATTATTAATCACCTTTTTACACAAATAGTATTGTTGTGCTTATTTGTATAAAGATTTTCAACTTATTTTTAATTAAAAATAGAGACACTTTACATTCGTTCGTTTTTTTGTTTTTGTATTTTCTTTTATTTTTATTAAATTCGAATTTAGTTTGATTAAAAAGAGAAACAAAGTAGTATTATATCATTTACAATAGTAATAGTAATAATAATAAGGTGTTAATACATTAACAGATATACAATGAGTGATAATAATAAGAAAGCAGTACATCCATTGTCTAGAAAGGCAAAGAAGATCACTAAAGCTGGTTTCAGAGTGGTCAGAAAAGAGAAACAAGTCACATTGAAAAAATAAAGAACAAACTGTATTATGTATGAAATCAATGATCACTATTGACTAGATTGCATTGTATTGATTCTATAGAATCCCAACTGGTGATCTTTGTCACTAACTCTCATTTCATGTTTTGATTATAAATGAAACACCTATAATAGATCAAAAAATTAAATTTTTCCAAGACAAGATCAAAGAGACACCAAAGAAATGCTATACACCAAGAGAATTGGCAAGATGGATTGAAGAATATATCTGTAGAAACGACGACAAGCTTGTTAGTGAAGAGGAATTGAAGAAAAAAGTCAATCGCTCAAATACCGCCGATCTTTTAAACTCCTTGAAATCAGACGGATTGAAGCAATTCAATACCGATGGTTATTGTATGTATCACACCCTCTACGCTAACAACCAACAGCAATAGTCGTAGTTAGTAGTGGGACTGGCAACCACAGAGTATTAACGCTACATTCTAAATCCACAGTGATTCCAGATTTAACAAAGATAAACAATGTCAGATGGCTTAACGATTGGGAAGGAAACATGCAGATAATACATCAATTACAAGATGAAGAAGTTTAAATCAATCGAGGAAAAGACGACGAGTCAATACCAGCAGGATCAACACCATCAACAGAAGAATCAAAGTCAATCAGAACACAATTTAGAAACACCAGCTACATCCAAACCCATTCGCCAGTTTATCTAGTTTAGGAACACCAATCAAATTCCACACCCACAACAAACAATAAAGCCATCCTTCATGCATTCACTCTATTTCAGTAACGTTATTCGTCTTGCTTTATTAAAGTAACGTATTTTCAATTGTTTTTTTTTGAATTTTTTTTAATTTTTTTTTTGAATTTTTTCATAATTTTTTCATTGAGTTCTGGACTCACCATAGAGTACGCTTTTCAAAATTTTTTTAAAGTCATTCATCAATAGAGAATCAACGTGATTTTAAGTGGATTAGTATGTGATCGTTTTTTATATCAATTATTCAAATTTAAATAATAATAATAATAATAATCAAAGTAACTAAGTTAAGAATAATCATCTAAAAATATTAGAAAGTGAATTGCGTTTTGTTCAAATAGTCGTTCATCTATCTTTCTACTATTTATCTAGAAATACAATAATTATCTTTCTTCTGTCTTTCTCCATGTTATAATACAGATTTTCAGATTTGGATTCACATTTAGTTTTAGAAAAAAAATGATACAGATAGATTATCGATTTTCAGGAATCTACACAAACGAACAATGATACAACCAAGAAAGAATGAAAAAAATATAGAAAATCAAATATAACATCATTGTCAAAGAATCAATTGAAACAACAGCAGATAGTACAATTTAAGATTTATCAGCTCAAAATATTATTATCCCAGATAAAAATCTACCACAAAAAATACAAGTTTCTGTGTTTCTTTATAACAAACCTATACTCTTTCGCTATCTATTTATTTTTCTATTACTACACTGTGTTTGTCAAAAATGAACTTAAAAACAACTTCTAGATATCTATTCTTAGTTGCTTTTTAACAATAACAACAATCAATTTAAACAAAACAAAGAGAACCTAATTTACTATGTTTCTTTGTAAAGAATAATGTCATCAGAGCTCATTTGGAACATCGTCAGAGGTAACAACGCTTTCAAGCTTACCAGAGGAAAGACCACTTTCTCATGCGAAGCTGGTAACCTCCGTAACAAGCACAGCTCAAAGTACTCTGGTTTGGCCCGTCGTAAGGTCGTCGATGTCAACGTCACCGCCGCTGGTGCCATCGAGTTGTCTGCCAAGCGTACCAAGAAGGCCGCCAACCCAGCCACCCGCTTTCGGTACTGTCCAATTGTCAAAGAAGAACTACCGTTCATCCGCCAAGGCCATCCGTACCCTCACCACCGGTTACGCCCCAGAGCTCCGTGCTGCTGCCCTCGCCCGTTTCCACCGTCTCTCCAAGACTGCCAAGGCTGCCAACATGTTGAAGGCTCGTGCTGCCAAGAAGGCTGCCAAGACTGCCGCCGCCAACTAAACTAAGCGTCTGCAATTTTAGTAGTTTCCAAAAATAAATTTAAAATCCATTTTTAAAATCAAAGTACAAGCAACCCGACTTTTGACATTTAATATACTACAACTACACAGTTGTTGGCACTATCATCTTTATTTTTTTTAAAATCCATTCTCGATCAGATAATCAGCTAGCTTCTCCACTGTATTAGTAGCATTTCCTGGTTGCGTTGTCTCATTGTAGTAGCCAACTAAGATTGACTTTTGCGTCTTTACACAAACAATACCGGTGGGTCCTTTCTTTCCATAGATACTTCTTTTCATCTGCTTTGATTCCCATATATTTAACACCATCAATAACGATTCCTTTTTCTAGTGCGTCGTTTGGTTTCTTAAAAAGATCTGCCAATGATTTACCATCGGTTTGTGAAACTAACTTGGGATTAGACGATGCCCATGTATTACCATCATGTCCAAGTATAGCTGCTCTAGCTAAATTTTTTGAACCTATTAAATTTTTATCAACATATTCCTAATAAGGAGGTATTATTAATAGATAAAATTAGAAATAATATAATAATATTTTAAAATAAATTAATCTTTAATTTACCTGCCAAGACATTTCTTAGATGTTTAATAATAAATAATAAAATAGAATTATATAAACCACCAATTAAATAAATAAAAATAAATAAACTTACAATGAAGATTAGAATTTATTCACATTTATCCTTTTTGTGAACATTATATAATATAATGATAAATAAAACCACTACTACAACTAACACCCACTTCTTAAATTTGAACTTGTATTAGGGTGTGGGTGTGAAGATGAGAAGTTAATAAAATAGATTAAATTTATGTGTTGTGTGTTTATAATTAAAATTAATATTGAATTTAAAATTTATATGATTCATTTCGATATAATAAATATTTATTGAAGTTTATAAAGATTTGTTACTATCATCTTTTATATGAGATTCAAAATTGGACGACGTCTTGTTTAAACAAATTATGAA